>JAAAWM010011936.1:0-55000 GCA_036873465.1 Thinopyrum obtusiflorum | reverse complement strand
TCGCCAAGGAGAACCCAAGTAAATTCCCTCTCAGGAGTTGTTCAGGAGGAAGTGCCTGTTGTGAAGGATTACCCAGACGTGTTTCCAGAGGGATTACCAGGCATGCCACCGGATCGAGACATTGAGTTCTTGATAGAACTGTTGCCAGGCACCGGACCGATATCGAAGAGACCATACCGGATGCCCGTAAATGATCTGGAGGAGATTAAGAAGCAGATTAAGGAGTTGTTGGAGAAAGGTTACATCCGACGAAGTTCATCACCGTGAGGAGCCCCAGTACTCTTGGTTGAGAAGAAGGATGGATCTTTAAGGATGGTTGTTGATTATCGCGCACTAAATGAGGTGACGATCAAGAACAAGTACCCATTGCCGATGATCAATGATTTGTTTGACCAGCTGCAAGGAGCTAAAGTGTTTTCAAAGATCGATCTGCGATCAGGGTATCACCAGCTGAAGATTCGAGAAAAGGATATACCAAAAACAGCCTTCACCACTAGGTACGGGTTATATGAGTATACAGTCATGTCATTTGGACTGACTAACGCCCCTGCCTATTTCATGAGTATGATGAATAAGGTGTTCATGGAATTCTTGGATAAGTTTGTGGTGGTGTTCATTGATGATATAATGGTATACTCAAAGAATGAAGAGGAGCACAAAGAGCATTTGCGTTTAGTTCTCGAGAAACTCAGGGAACATCAGTTGTATGCCAAGTTCAGCAAATGTGAGTTTTGGTTGAAGGAAGTTGAATTCCTTGGGCATGTTATATCAGGAGAAGGTATAGCAGTAGACCCCACCAAGGTTCAGTCAGTGGTTGGCACCCACTTCAGTTAGCGAGATCCGCAGTTTTTTTGGACTCGCAGGATACTATCGGAGATTCATTGAGAATTTTTCCAAGATTGCAAAGCCGATGACGGAGTTATTGAAGAAGGATACCAAATTCAAATGGACGGAAGAATGTGAGGCAAGTTTTCAGGAGTTGAAGAAGCATTTGACTACAGCCCCAGTGCTGATTCTGCCGGATATACGCAAGGATTTCCAAGTGTATTGCGACGCCTCTTGCTTAGGACTTGGAGGTGTACTTATGCAAGACGGAAGAGCTGTTTCGTATGCATCTCGACAGCTTCGACCGCATGAGTTGAATTATGCTACTCATGATTTGGAGTTAGCAGCCGTAGTGCATGCACTCAAGACTTGGAGACATTACCTTATCGGAAACCGTTGTGATGTGTACACGGATCATAAGAGTTTGAAGTACATTTTCACACAGAAGGAGCTGAACCTCAGGCAGAGGAGATGGTTGGAGCTTATAAAGGATTATGACATGAAGCTGCACTATCATCCAGGCAAGACCAATGTCGTAGCAGACGCTCTGAACCGGAAGAGTTATGCTAATACCCTCGTAAGCGAAGGATTGCCAAAGGAGTTAGCAGAGGATCTCAGGGAACTACGTTTGGAGATAGTCCCTAGAGGTTTTGTTGCAGCATTGGAAGTTCAGTCTATATTGTTGGGAAAGATTCGAGAAGCTCAGAAGGACGACAAAGAGATTGCAGAGATAAAGGAGAGAATGAGCAAAGGAAAGACCAAAGGTTTTTGTGAGGATGAGCATGACACCTTATGGTTTGAGGACCGTATTTATGTGCCCAATAATGCAGAGATCAGGAAGTTGATACTTCAGGAGGCCCATGACTCGCCATACTCGATACACCCCGAAAACACCAAGATGTATTTGGATTTGAAGGAGCGTTTCTGGTGGACTGGTATGTATGAAGAAGGATATTTCCGAGTATGTAGCCGTATGTGATGTATGTCAGAGAGTGAAGGCAGAACATCACAAGCCAGCAGGATTACTGCAACCTATGCCGATACCCGAATGGAAGTGGGACAAGCTTGGCATGGATTTCATCACCGGATTGCCCAGGACCCGATCAAGATATGATTCTATCTGGGTAGTTGTGGATCGTTTGACCAAAGTGGCTCACTTTATCCCAGTGAAAACCACCTATACAAGTGCGAAGTTGGCCAAGATATATATGACCAGGATCGTATGTCTGCACGGAGTTCCGAGGACCATCGTATCAGATAGAGGAACACCGTTTACTTCAAAGTTTTGGCATCAGCTACACCAGACTTTGGGAACCAGGCTGGAGTTCAGTACAACTTTTCACCCGCAGACAGATGGACAGACCGAGAGAGTCAATCAGATTCTGGAGGACATGTTGAGAGCTTGTGCATTAGATTATGGATCTAGTTGGGATGACAATTTGCCGTACGCGGAGTTTTCATACAACAACAGCTACCAGGCTAGTTTGAAGATGGCACCTTTCGAAGCCCTGTATGGGAGGATATGCCGAACGCCATTGATGTGGGACGAAGTAGGAGACCGTCAGTTGTTTGGACCAGATTTGATCAAAGAGTCTGAAGAGAAGGTTAAGTTGATTCGAGACAGACTGAAGGTAGCTCAGTCCAGGCAGAAGAGTTATGCAGATTCGAAATGCAAGGAGGTAACCTATGAAATAGGAGACAGAGCATATCTTCGTGTATCACCACTCCGAGGAGTAAAATGTTTTGGAGTTAAGGGAAAGTTAGCCCTGAGATTTGTGGGACCGTACCATGTTTTGGAACGCATGGGAGAGGTTGCCTACAAGTTGGAGTTACCCGAAGGATTGTCAGGAGTTCATGATGTGTTTCACGTATCCCAGTTGAAGAAGTGCCATGCAGAGATGGCCGATATACCGCTAAGAGATACAGTACCCCTGGAAGCAATTCAGTTGGACAGTGATCTGACCTATGAGGAGAAACCGGTCAGGATTCTCGAGTTTGCCAGCCGAGTTACTCGCAGTAAGGTTATCAAGTTTTGCAAAGTTCAGTGGAGCCACCATACCGAGGATGAAGCCACCTGGGAATGAGAGGATGATCTACGCAAAGACCACCCACACCTATTTTCTAGCCAACCCGAATCTCGAGGGCGAGATTCATCTTAAGGGGGGTAGGTTTGTAACATCCCAAATTTTCAATTTGGAATGTTATACATTAGATCATCATTGCATATCATATTTTATTGCATTTTGGCTTGATCCTAGAGATTCTACGCAACTCAAGGATCCACGGAGAGAGTTGGCGATTTCGTTATTTTCATATTTGAGTTTTCTCTAATTTTGAAAAGAGGATCGTTTGATTTTAATTATTTTTCTCTTCGAATATTTCTTTTATGAAAATAAAAGAGAGGGGATAAAATGACTTCCCCAAAATAAAGAAATATTGGAGATTTAATATTAAAATCAAATAAGAATTTTATTCGGAGTTTTATCGCTATTTTATTTGAATTAGGAAAATACGCGTTTTTCAAAATTGCATTTTAGGCCCAAATAAATGTTCACCTTGTCCGGCATATTTTTAGAGGACCGGGAAAATTTATTTCGGGATTTTTGGAGTCCGTTTAGTATCCTTTTTCTTTCTTTTTTCTGCGCGTCAGAAGATTTAAAAAAAAACTTTCGCTTCGGACCGACTGGGCCGAAAGCCCAGCCGGCCCACTCCGCCGCGCCGTCCCCGACCCCCGGGAGGACTCCGCCTCCCGCACGCACCGCCGGCCGCCGTGGCCGACCCGGCCTCCCCTTGCCCCTTCCCCAAGCCGCCCCGCGCCCCCGCCTTTATATGCCACCGCCTCGCCGCCTCCCGCAGCAGCAGCCGCAGCAGCCCGCAGCCGCCGCAGCAGCCGCCGCTCGCCGCCGCCTGCGCCGCCCCGCGCCGCGCCCCGCTTCCCCGCCATTGCCCGCAGCCCCGTCCGCCGGAGCCGCCGTCGCCGGAGCCGCCGCCGTTCCGATCCGATCCGGCTGCCGTTTGGTTTTTTTTCGGTTAGGTAAAAACGGATCATTTTTTTTTAAACCCTAGTTTTTTTCGTTTGTTTCGGTTTTTCTCGGTTCGGTTAAATAACGAACGTTCGTCCGTACGTTCGTTTTAACGGACGCCGTTCACCCGTTAGTCACAGACAGCGAACGTTCGTTCGTTAGCCTGTTCGTCAGTTTTTCTTTTTCCAGGGTTTTTCCACGATTATTTTCGATCGCGATTTCTGCCCTAATCTTCGTTCTACTATAACTTTTTGCTCGTTTATCGGAATCAGGCGATTCAAGCGCCTAGATCTTCATCTCGAAGTTGTCTTTCTGTTTAATCAACTTGAACAAGATTTTGGTACTGTAAAATTTGACTTTAGTCCAGATTAGTAATCGGATCTTGTTTCTTTCGCGGTTTGAGTTTCGTTGCTCCGTTTGATTTGATTCTTTTTGCAAACCGGAGTTCTTCAGTTGAACCTTCTGGTTAGATCTTCTTAATTGAGTTTTACCCATGCATTTTTCTTGATTGCTTATGTATGCTATTGTTTGTTTGCGGTAGAATTCCTGGAGTGCGAAGCGTGCTACTACGAGTCTCTAGGTTTTGCGGGTCATCAGCAAGGCAAGTAACACATTGATCATACCACCTTTCATACCCAGTTTTTATGCATAGTTACAATCCTCAAACATGGCATGATTAGGATGTGATTAACTTGTGGGTTTGGGAAGTAGATGATGAGGTAGAACCTATTACCTGTTTTATTATCAAACCCTTGGGAGTTACTTCTATGTTATGCTTATATTGCTATGCTATGCTCGTAGACGTGGATTGGGTTTGAGTGTATCCATGACAGATGTGAGATTATTTATTAATGGTTCAACTTAAGGTGGCAACTTTAATACACATCTGGGTGGATTGCTTGTGGGCACCTGGAGAATCCAGTGTTGTCCTATGATATCCCGGAGTACCCGTGTGATCATCCTAAGGTCCGCCACCCAGGCTCAAAGGGATCATAAGATTATTCATGCTAGAAACTTCCGTGTGCAGCCACAAGCTATTATGGGCTCTAGCATAGTTGAGTAAGTTGCATGACCTTTTCCAGTGGTAGGCTAGCAGATGTAGAGGGATGTAGGTTGGTACTGTCTACCCGGGGTTAGAGTTAATGCTTCTGAAAGACTGTGTCTTGGTCATCCATTTCTCAAACACCATGTTGTGCGAGAAATCAAACGGAGGAGATCGAGTCTTGTGGGGAAAAGTGCGCAAACCTCTGCAGAGTGTACAATCTAATCATGGTTAGCCATGTCCCCGGTTATGGACTTCTTGAGTATCTAGTACTTGGATTATCCTATTGCATCTCATCACTCTAAATTAATATGTTGGGTTAATGATTACTTTAATTGGGATTGAGTTGGAGGAACCTTCTCAATGATGTTTCAACTACCATGATAGTTAAATAAAGATATATTCCTTTGTTGTAGGGAAAAATTGGCTTTTCGCAAAACATTATAACCATAGAGCCTTTCCACCAGCCAAATATGCATGTAGTGATAGCATTTATCTGTTCATTGCTCTACTGTGTTATATTGCCAGCATATTCCATGTGCTGACCTGTTTTCGGGCTGCAACGTATTATGTTGCAGACTTTTCAGACGACGAGTAAAGGTGCGATAGGTCATTGTTGTGCATCTCAGCTATGCCGTTGGAGTTGATGGACTCACTTATCTTCCAAGCCTTCCGGTGTTATCGTTTTAGATGGCCTTAAGCCATATTTATTGTAATAAGTTCTCTTTTGAGACACCATTTGAGGTCGGGTCGCTACAGAGGGGTTCACCACTTCCATTGGTGCCTCTTCGATGATGCGTGAGTAGTTCTTTGTAGACCTACGGGTCCGTAGTTAGTAGCTAGATGGCTTCCTCTTTCTCGCTGGATTCTCAATACAATGGTCTCTTGGAGATCCATATGATGTAACTCTTTTTGCGGTGTGTTTGTTGGGATCTGATGAACTTTGAGTTTATGATCAGTTATATCTTTTTATATCCATGAAAGTTATTTGAGTTTCTTTGATCTCTTATATGCATGATTGCTTATAGCCTCGTATTTCTTCTCTGATATTTGGGTTTTGTTTGGCCAACTTGATATATTTATATTGCAATGAGAAGAGGTGCTTTGTAGTGGGTTCGATCTTACGATGCTTGATCCCAGTGACAGAAGGGGAACCGACACATATGTATCGTTGCTACTACGGATAAAATGATGGGGTCTATTTCTACATAAATAGATCTTGTCTACATCATTTCATCATTCTTATTGCATTACTCCATTTCTCCATGAACTTAAAACACTAGATGCATGCTGGATAGTGGTCGATGTGTGGAGTAATAGTAGTACATGCAGGCAGGAGTCGGTCTACTAATCTTGGATGTGATGCCTATATAATGATCATTGCCTGCATATCGTCATGAGTATTTGAAGTTCTATCAATTGCCCAACAGTAATTTGTTTACCCACCATTTGCTATTTTTCTTGAGAGAAGCCACTAGTGAAACCTACGGCCCCGGGTCTCGTTCTCATATTATTTGCCTTTGCGATCTATTTTCCTTTGCTTTTATTTTCAAATCTATTAAACCAAAAATACAAAAATACATTGCTGCAATTTATTCTTATTTATTTTATTTGGCGTTCGATCTATCAATCTACTACAATTTCCTCATGCCCGTTTGCCTATCTTTGGGCGCCGCTACCCGAAAGGGATTGACAACCCCTTTTACACGTCGGGTTGTGAGTAGTTGTTATTTGTGTGCAGGTGCTGTTTATGTTGTGTTGCTTGGTCCTCCTACTAGTTCGATAACCTTGGTTTCATCACTGAGGGAAATACCTACCGCTGTTGTGCTGCATCATCCCTTCCTCTTTGGGGAAATACCGATGTAGCTTCAAGCCGCATCAAACCATAGCACCCAAACTAAAAGTTCTATCATGAAGTAAAGCATGGCGCAAAATAGCAAGGTCAGGAGCACTAAGGCCTCCACTCTTCCTGCGACCAATTAAACATCTCCTAGCAAATAATGAGTAGTAGCGCAAAACAGGAAAATGTAAACTAGCCACTCTCGCTTCCAACACCTTTCTCCCTTCCCCTACGGTAACTTCATCAATAAAATCTTCCACATCTCTAGGATGTGGTTCATTGATGCTGCCCTCATAAGGTAGTTTGCAAACCTCACAAAAGTCATAAAGCGTCATCTCCTTATGCACATCATATAAAAAACTCTACCGTGGGTGGTGATTTCCTAGCATGAAAGTGAAAATTATGCATGAAGGTATTAGTGAGTAGGAGGTATTGTTCACACTTATCGTAGAGGAAGTCGGTGATGCCTGCATTCCCAGCCAAATAATAGAAATCCTCATAAATTCCGGCCGCCTCCAAGAATGCATCACTTGGCCATTCACACGGCCGAACCTCCGCGGTGTGAGGAAGGTTGTACATGGGCTTCTTCTTCTCCTCATTTTCATTTTCCTTCGAACCCCGGCTTGAAGAGCCTCTCAACAACCTCCTCATCATTTTCTCCCCCTGAAAAATTCTAAAATTTTTAGTGACTCAAAATAAAAGTGAACCAAACTCAACAAGATTGGTAGCAACAACTCCTACAAGTGTCTAAAAGCTATATCATGCATCAAAACTACTTTGGACCATATAAATTTGACATGCAAGCTCAAGAACAAGGTCAGCACAGCAGCAAAAATTTGCAATAAGCACTAGAACAAAAACTAATTGGACCATTGGAGGAGTCACATACCGAAGAACAATCCCCCAAAATAGTTTGCAAATGGAGCTTTGCACAAGGAGATCGAAAATGGCAGCAAGATGAGCAAGAACGCGGGGTTGAGCAACGGGATGAGTTTTTCTGGAGGAAGACGGAGTGGATGGGTGCTGGAATAAGTGAGGGGGCCCTATGTGGGACCCACAAGGTAGGGGGCGCGCCTAGGGATTAGGGTGCGCCCTCCACCCTTGTGGTCCACTGGTGTAGCCCCCTAGTGCATTCTCAGTGTCAGAAATTCTAAATTATTCTATAAAAAATCATAATAAATTTTCAGGGCATTTGGAGAACTTTTATTTTTGGGTCATTTTTTTATTGCACGGATAATTCAGAAAACAGACAGATAATACTATTTTTGCTTTATTTATTCTAAATAACATAAAGTAAAAAGTAGGTACAGAAAGTTGTGCTTTCTAAATTCATCCATCTCATGCCCATCAAAAGGAATCCATTAACACGGTTGATCAAGTCTTATTAACAAACTTCTTCCGAATGACATGAAACCGGAGAACTTTCGAATAACACTAGGTTACCTCGATGGGGATATACATGTCCCCAACAATAATAATATCATATTTCTTTTTGACAGTAGGTAGAGGGAATTCAAAACCTCCAATAGTAATAGTTGAAAATTTTCCAATAGAATTGATACTATGAACTTGAGGTTGTTTCTTCGGAAAGTTTACCGTATGCTCATTACCATTAACATGAAAAGTGACATTGCCTTTGTTGCAATCAATAACAGCCCCTGCAGTATTCAAAAAGGGTCTACCAAGGATAATCGACATATTGTCGTCCTCGGGAATATCAAGAATAAGAAAGTCCGTTAAGATAGTAATGTTTGCAACCACAACAGGCACATCCTCACCAATACCGATGGGTATAGCAGTTGATTTATCAGCCATTTGCAAAGAGATTTCAGTAGGTGTCAACTTATTCAATTCAAGTCTACGATATAAAGAGAAAGGCATAACACTAACACCGGCTCCAAGATCACATAAAGCAGTTTTAACATAGTTTCTTTTAATGGAGCATGGTATAGTTGGTATTCCTAGATCTCCTAGTTTCTTAGGTATTCCACCCTTAAAAGTATAATTAGCAAGCATGGTGGAAATTTCAGCTTCCGGTATCTTTCTTTTATTTGTAACAATATCTTTCATATACTTAGCATAAGGAGACATTTTTAGAATATCAGTCAAACGCATATGCAAAAAGATAGGTCTAAGCATTTCAACAAAGCGCTCAAAATCCTTATCATCCTTTTTCCTGGATGGCTTAGGAGGAAAGGGTATGGGTTTCTGAACCCATGGTTCTCTTTCTTTACCATGTTTCCTAGCAACGGGGTCTCTCTTATCACAACGTTGATTCTTTGAGTGTGGGTTATCAAGATCAACAGCAGGTTCTACCTCCACATCATTATTATTACTAGGTTGAGAATCAACATGAACATCATCATTAACATTATCACTAGGTTATTTTCATCACTAGATTGTGTCTCAGCATCAGAAATAGAAATATCATTTGGATTCTCAGGTTTGTCTATAATAGTTCACTAGAAGCATGCAAAGTCCTATCAGTTTTCTTTTTCTTTTTATTACTAGGACTAGGTGCATCAGTATTAATTCTCTGAGAATCTTGCTCAACTCTCTTAGGATGGCCTTCAGGATACAAAGGTTACTGGGTCATCTTACCACCTCTAGTCATAACCCTAACAGCATTATCATTGTTCTTACTATTCAACTCATTGAGCAAATCATCTCGTGCCTTAAGTACTTGTTCTACTTGAGTTTTAACCATGGAAGCATGCTTACTACTAAGCTTAAGATCATTAACAGTTCTACTCATATAGTCACCCAAGCAGTCAAGCATGTAAGCATTACGTTTCAATTGTCTACTAACATAAGCATTGAAATTTTCTTGTTTATCAATAAAATTATCGAACTCATCCAAGCATTGACTAGCAGACTTATTATGAGGAATATCACCTTCATCAAATCTATAGAGAGAGTTTACCTCTACTACCTGTGTTGGGTTATCAAGACCATGTATTTCTTCAGTAGGTGGTAAATTCTTAACATCTTCAGCTCTAATACCTTTTTCTTTCATAGATTTCTTTGCCTCTTGCATATCTTCCGGACTGAGAAATAGAATACCTCTTTTCTTCGGAATTGGCTTAGGAATTGGTTCAAGAAGTGTCCAATCATTATCATTACTCAATATATTTTTATTCAATAGCAATTCAGCTTGCTCAACAGTTCATTCCCTGAAAACACAACCAACACAACTATCTAGGCGGTCCCTAGAAGCATCGGTTAGTCCATTATAAAAGAGATCAAGTATTTCATTTTTCTTGAGAGGATGATCAGGCAAAGCAATAAGTAATTGGAGAAGCCTCCCCCAAGCTTGTGGGAGACTCTCTTCTTCAATTTTCACAAAGTTAAATATTCCTTTAAAGCAACTTGTTTCTTATGAGCAAGGAAATATTTTTCAAAGAAGTAGTAAATCATATCCTGGCGACTACGCACACAACCAGGAGCAAGAGAATTAAACCATAACTTAGCATCACCCTTTAACGAGAAAGGAAACAATTTAAGAACATAGTAATAGCAAATTTTTTCCTCATGAGCAAATAGGGTAGCTATATCATTCAATTTAGTAAGATGTGCCACAACAGTTTCAGATTCATAACAATGGAAAGGATTAGATTCAACCAAAGTAATTAACTCAGGATCGATAGAGAATTCATAGTCCTTATCAGTAACGAGGATAGGTGAAGTAGCAAACTTAGGATCATATTGCATTCTAGCATTCAAAGGTTTTTCTTTCCACTTGCATAATAATTTCTTAAGATCATCTCTATCCTTACAAGCAAGAAAGTCCCTAGCTACCTCTCCATCCATAACATAACCCTCAGGCATAACAGGAAGTTCATATCTTGGAGAGCTAGTCTTATCAGGTGTTTCAAAGTTTTCAGTTTCAATAATTTCATTAGTTTCAGAAATATCATCATCTTCAGCATAATCAATAGTTCTAACTCTAGCAAGATGTTCATCAAGTAATTCACCCAGTGGCACCGTTTTATCAAGCAAAGTAGTAGCATCATTCATAGCAGAAGTATCATCATCAATAACATGTGACGTATCAGAATCAATAGCAGGTGTAGGTGTTGCAAGCTTACTCAGAACAGAAGGTAAATCAAGTGCAGAGCTAGATGGCAGTTCCTTACCTCCCCTCATAGTTGAGGGATAGATCTTGGTTTTGGTATCTTTCAAATTCTTCATAGTGATCAACAGATATAAATCCCAAGTGACTCAGAGAATAGAGCTATGCTCCCCCGCAACGGCGCCAGAAAAAGGTCTTGATAACCCACAAGTATAGGGGATCGCAACAGTTTTCGAGGATAGAGTATTCAACCCAAATTTATTGATTCGACACAAGGGGAGCCAAAGAATATTCTCAAGTATTAGCAGCTGAGTTGTCAATTCAACCACGCCTGAAAGACTTAATATCTGCAGCAAAATATTTATTAGCAAAGTAGTATGGAAGTAACGGTAACGGTGGCAAAAGTAACAGTAGCAGTTTCGTAGCAATTGTAACAGTGGCAATGGCAAAGTAACGTAGCAAAGATCAATATGTGAAAAGCTATTAGGCAATGGATCAATGATGGATAATTATGTCGGATGGCACTCATCATGCAACAGTTATAACCTAGGGTGACATAGAACTAGCTCCAATTCATCAATATAATGTAGGCATGTATTATGTATATAGTCATACGTGCTTATGGAAAAGAACTTGCATGACATCTTTTGTCCTACCCTCCCGTGGCAGCGGGGTCCTAATGTAAACTAAGGGATATTAAGGCCTCCTTTTAATAGAGAACCGAACCAAAGCATTAGCACTTAGTGAATACATGAACTCCTCAAACTACGGTAATCACCAGAAAGAATCCCAATTATTGCCACCTTGGTATATACGGATCATAACTCGTAATAGGTGTATACAACTTGCAAGATAGGATCAAGAACTCACATATATTCAACAAAATATAATAGTTTCAGATCTGAAATCATGGCACTCGGGCCCTGGTGACAAGCATTAAGCATAGCAAAGTCATAGCAACATCAATCTCAGAACATAGTGGATACTAGGGATCAAACCCTAATAAAACTAGCTCGATTACATGATAAATGTCATCCAACCCATCACTGTCCAGCAAGCCTACGATGGAACTACTCACACACGGCGGCCAGCATCATGAAATTGGTGATGGAGGAAGGTTGGTGATGATGATGGCGATGATTTCCCCTCTCCCGAGCTCCGAACGGACTCCAGATCTGCCCTCCCGATGAAGAACAGGAGCTGGCGGCGGCTCCATATCGTAAAACGCGATGAATCCTTCTCTCTGATTTTTTTCTCCCTGAACGTGAATATATGGAGTTGGAGTTGAGGTCGGTGGAGGTCCAAGGCACCCACAAGGCAGGGGGCGCGCCCTAGGGGGTGGGCGCGCCCTCCATCCTTGTGGACAGCAGGTGGGTCCCCATCTATTGATTCTTTCACCAATATATTTTATTTATTCCAAAAATATTCTCCGTGAAGTTTCAGGTCATTCCGAGAACTTTTATTTCTGCACAAAAATAACACCAAGGCAATTCTACTGAAAACAACGTCAGACCGGGTTAGTTCCATTCAAATCATGCAAGTTAGAGTCCAAAACAAGGGCAAAAGAGTTTGGAAAAGTAGGTACGATGGAGACGTATCAGACCACAACCCACCAGGGCACGCCTGGGGCTGCTGGTGCGCCCAGGTGGGTTGTGCCCACCTGGTGCACCCCTGCTCTGATGTTATTTGCACTAAAAATTCATAAATATTTGGAAAAAAAATTGTATTAAATTTTCAGGGTATTCTGAGAACTTTATTTTTGGGTCTTTTTTTATTGCACGAAAAATCCAGAAAACAGGATAAACATGTCATTTTATTTTATTTAACTAAGAAAAACAGAGAACAAAAGATAAGGACAGAAGGTAGTGCCTACTAAATTCATCAACTTCATAGCTCTCAAAAATGATCCATTAATAAGGTTGATCAAGTCCTATTAACAACCACCTTCGATTAGCATGAAACCGAAGAACTTTCATAAAACACTAAGTTACCTCAATGGGGATATGCATCTCCCCAACAATAAGTATATCATATTTCTTTTTGGCAGTAGGTAAAGGTAGTTGAAAACTTCCAATAGTGAGTGTCGGAGATTTTTCAATAACATTAATACCATTCACTTGGAATTGTTTCTTCGGAAAGTGAGTCGTATGCTCATTACCATTGATATGAAAAGTGCCCTTGCTTTTATTGCAATCAATAACAGCCCCTGCAATATTCAAAAAGGGTCTACCAAGGGTAATCGACATGTTGTCGTCCTCAGGCATCTCAAGTATAACAAAGTCAGTCAAGATGGTAACATTTGCAACAACAACGGGCACATCCTCACAAATACCGATAGGTATAGCAGTTGATTTATCAACCATTTGCAAAGATATTTTAGTAGGTGTGAGTTTATTCAAATCAAGTCTTTTATATAAGGACAAAGGCATAACACTAACACCAGCTCCTAAATCACATAAAAGCAGTTTTCACATAGTTTGTTTTGATGGAGCAAGGTAGTTGGTATTCCTGGATCTCCATGTTTTTTAGGTACTCCGTCCTTAAAAGAATAATTAGCAAGCATGGTGGGGATTTCAGCTTCCGGTATTTTTCTCTTATTGGTGATGATGTCTTTCATGTACTTTGCATAAGGGGCCATCTTTAAAATATCAGTCAAGCGAGTACGCAAAAAGACTGGCCTAATCATTTCAGCAAAGCGTTCAAATTCTTCATCATCTTTCTTCTTTGTTGATTTAGGTGGAAAGGGCATGGGTTTCTGAACCCATGGTTCTCTTTCCCTTCCATGTTTTCGAGCAACAAAGCCTCTTTTATCATATCTTTTATTTTTAGGTTGTGGGTTATCAAGATCAACAGTTGGTTCTATTACAACATCATTATCTGGTTCTTTATCTTTGTCTAGTTGAGTGTCTTCATGAACATCATCATTATCTTCTTCATTATCACTAGATGAATGTTCATTACCAGATTGAGTTTCAGCATCAGAAATAGAAACATCATTATTAGCTTCGGGAGGTTTTTCTATTTTAGGTTCACTAGAGGTATGTGAAGTCTTATCATTTTTCTTTTTCTTTTTCTTTTTAGAAGGACTAGGTGCATCAGTGTTAATTCTTTGAGAGTCTTGTTCAATTCTCTTAGGGTTCCCTCAGGATAAAGTGGTTCTTGAGTCATTTTACCTCCTCTTGTTGCTACTCTAACAGCAAAGTCATTTATATTATTGTTTATTTCATCAAGCACTTCTTTTTGAGATTTAGCAACTTGTTCTAACTGGGTATGAACCATAGAGGCATGTTTTCCTACACCTCTAACATCATTAGTGATTCTAAATAACAAGTTACTCAAGCAAGCAATCATATCATAATTGTATTTCAATTGTTTCATAACATTTGCATTGAAGTGATCTTGTTTTCTAATGTAGTTATCAAACTCATAAAGGCATTGACTAGAATGTTTATTGTAAGGGATGTCACTTTCATCAAATTTCATTAAAGAGTTTACCTCTACCACCTTTGGTGGTGGTGTGTCAAGTCCATGTATTTCTTCTATAGGAGGTAAATTTTTGGCATCTTCAGCTTTAATACCTTTTTCCTTCATACATTTATTTGCCTCTTGCATATCTTCAGGACTGAGATATAAGATACCCCTCTTCTTCAGAGTGGGTTTAGGTGGTGGTTCGGGAAGAGTCCAATCATCATAATTTTTCAATATGTTATTCAATAATTCCTCAGTTTGTTCAATAGTTCGCTCTCTGAAAACACACCCAGCACAACTATCTAGGAAGTCCCTAGAAACATCGGTTAGTCCATTATAGAAGATATCAAGTATTTCATTTTTCTTAAGAGGATGATCAGGCAAAGCATTAAGCAATTGGAGAAGCCTCCCCCAAGCTTGTGGGAGACTCTCTTCTTCAATTTGTACAAAGTTAAATATTCCCTGTAAGGCAGCTTGTTTCTTATGAGCAGGAATATTTTTTTCAAGAAGTAGTAAATCATATCCTGGGGACTACGCACACAACCAGGAGCAAGAGTATTGCACCATATCTTAGCATCACCCTTTAATGAGAACGGAAATAACTTGAGAATATAGTAGTAGCGAATTTTCTCATCATGAGCAAATAGGGTGGCTATATCATTCAACTTAGTAAGATCTGCCACAACAGTTTCAGTTTCATAACCATGGAAAGGATCAGATTCAACCAAAGTAATTAACTCTGGGTCAACAGAGAATTCATAATCCTTATAAGTAAGAAAGATAGGTGAAGTAGCAAACTTAGGATCACATTTCATTCTAGCATTCAAAGATTTTTCTTTCAATTTGCATAGTAATTTCTTAAAATCATCCCTATCATTGCAAGCAAGAAAGTCTAGAGCTATCTCCCCATCCATAACATAACCTTCAGGTATCTTGGGCAATTCATATCTACGAGAGCTAGGTCTAAAAGGTGTTTCAAGATTTATAGTTTCAAGTATCCACTACTGGAATCAGCTTCTTTGCCGTCCGCCAGGTCTTTGCCGTCCGCCAGCTGACGGCAAAGAGCCTCTTTGCCGTCTGCTTCCACAAAGCGGACGGCAAAGAAAGGGCAGATGGCAAAAATTCTATTTGCCGTCAGCTGCCTCTTTGCCGTCGGCCAGCTAACGGCAAAGAGCTATAAGGAAGACGGCAAAGAGCCAGGTGGGCCCCACAGGGCACGGCGTGGCTAGGTCAGATTCTTTGCCGTCCGCTAGCGGACGGCAAAAGAGGTGACTACTTTGCCGTCTGCTGGCGGACGGCAATGTTAGTCCTTTGCCGTCTGCTTGTGAAGGGCAAAGAGGAGACGTGGGCCAGCCCTAACGGTGGCCCTCATTGCCGTCTGCTAACAGACGGCAAAGAAGGCCCACTTAACGGGCCAAGCCATCTCCCCCTCTCTCTCTTTCTCTCTCTCTCTCCCTCCCGTGCGCCCGCCTCTCTCCTCTGTCACCGCCGCCGGCCATCCCCGCCCCGTCGCCCCACCGCCCCGTCGCGCCGCCGCGCCCCGTCGCCCCGCCGCCCCGCTGCGCCCCGCCGCCCCGCCGCGCCCCGTTGCCCCGTCGCCGGAGTGGCCTGCGCCGGGCCGCCCCGGTGCCGGACCCCTCCTCGAGGTCCCTGCGCCGCCCCGCCCCGCTGCCGTCCTCCTCCCCGCGGCCCCTGCGCCGCCCCGCCCAACCGGCCGACCTCGTCGGAGCAAGAGGTAATTTTTTTCTGTTTTTTTCCTTTTTTTTGTTCTCTATTTTCTTGATTTGTTTTAGGTTAGTGCTAGGTTTAATTAGGTGTAGTTTTGAGTTTTTAGGTTTAGGTTAGTGCTAGGTTTAGGTGTAGTTTTGAGTTTTCAGGTTTAGGTTAGTGCTAGGTTTAAGAAGAGGAGGAAGAAGTAGAAGAAGAAGAAGAAGAAGAAGAAGAAGAAGAAGAAGAAGAAGAAGAAGAAGAAGAAGAAGAAGAAGAAGAAGAAGAAGAAGAAGAAGAAGAAGAAGAAGAAAGAGACAGAAGAAGAAGAAGAACAAGAGGGTTCCTCGGTGTAGATGGTACCCTAAATAGCAAGTATCGTTAGTGCGAGGTACATGTGGCCGTCGGTGTCGAATACTACATCCACGTCCCACAAGTGACACAGGGGTCCTGCGTCCAGCAGCAACAGTTCTTGGCGTCAATGGCGGTCGAACACCATTGCAAATTTGTCTGGCAGCCTCAGAGATGACGATTGAAAGCTAAGTGTTGAAACTGGAAACACCCAAACTAACTCAAGTCGGTTTGGTTGTTTGAAATTTCAAAACTTGGCTTTAATCCTCATCGCAGAAGCTGCCAGACAAATTCGCCAAGGTGTTCGACCGTCATCGGCCACCAGAACTATTGTTGCGGGACGCCGGGCGCCGGCTTCACTTGTGGGATGTGGATCTAGTGTTCAACGCCGACCGCCTCATGTACCTTGCACCGATGGTAGTTTCTATTTAGTTTACCCGGGGACGAGCGGGTTAGAGGGTTCCTCAGTGTCGATGGTACCGTAAATAGCAAGTATCGTCAGTGCGAGGTACATGTGGCCGTCGGTGTCGAATACTTGCTATGTTACTCATCTTTCGATTTAAATATGCAGGTATTTCGTCGCTGCGAGGGTCTAGTGTTCGACGAGCTCCGCCCCTGCGTTCGTTGGTGAGCACAAATGACATCTCCTCCTCCCCCCCTTCATTTGCTTTGTTCCGGTCTTCGTGCCGATGAAACTTGCTAGCTATAGGTGTCAATCATCAGTATGCGTAACCACTATGCGTCTCCCATTCGAAAGGGTTACATCTATAAATATGCATTCATTTGCATATTTATAATCATGATTCTTTCGAATTGTCCAACGTTATCCATGGACAGCCTGAGTATGTGTAGATTGGGTTCGTTTTCCCATATGCTCAGCTCCTGATCCGATGCAGAATTTCGTCAGTGCCTCCCTGTTGTTGTCTGGGTACACATTCTCTCTGCTTATTGCCGAGACGTGTATCAGGAGAACAGTGGGGAGGTGCTGCCAAAATTTTGCGTCGGATCCGGAGCAGAGCATGGGAAAACGAACCCGATCTACACATACTCGGGTGGGATTAGGACCTATCTTTACCTATTAGCGTGTAGGTTGCATGGACGTAATAAAACTAACAAACTCCATTAACTGATGGATATGGTTTGCTTAATTATGTATATATTTCTTGTGTGTCCAGTAGGAAGTCAATATGAGTGATCGTGCATGGATGTACACCAGTTACACTAGTCATAAAGTTTGGACCGAGGAATGGTTAACAAAAACCAAGGGGTTTGTTAGAGCCGCATTTGCAAATGGCCAGGAATTTAGCTGGTGCCCCTGTGCCCGTTGCGACAACTATAAAAAGAGGGACGAGCTTGAAATGAGTAAAGACCTGCAGAAGTTTGGTTTTACGCCTGGTTACATGGTCTGGACATTACATGGTGAGTCTGCCCAACGTGCCAGAGCCGAGGTTCGTCGTCGCACCAACGAGCATGGTACCGGGACCGCAGACATGGTGCAAGACTTTGACGATGCTCGAGACTCGGACGAGGAGATGGAGGAATCTGCAAAGGCCTTCACTGAAATGTTGGAGTCCTCAAAACGTCCTCTCCACGAGCACACTGAGCTTTGTCAGCTGGATGCCATCTCACAAATAATGGCTTTGAAGGCTCAATTCAACTTGGGCAGAGAATGCTACGACGCGATGATGACAGTATTCGGACGATTTCTACCCAAAGGCCATGTCCTACCTCCAAACCTGTACCAGTCAGACAAAATCCTCCGTGCTCTTAAGATGCCCTATGAGAAGATACATGCCTGTGAGAAAGGATGTGTCTTATTTAGGCTTCAGTATAAGGACTTGAACTATTGTCCCATTTGCAGTTCTTCCAGGTATGTTGTGGTAGACAACGGTATGGGTGAGAAGACGCAGACCAAAATACCCGTTAATGTTCTTCGGTATATGCCAATCGTACCAAGACTTCAACATCTTTTCATGGTCGAAGAGACGGCCAGACAGATGACATGGCACAGAACGGGCAAAAGAACCGAACTAGATGCAGATGGGAATGTGATGATGGTGCACACATCGGATGATGAAGCGTAGAAGTGCTTCGATGCATTACATAAGGAAAAAAGGCAGATCCAAGGCATCCTCGAGTCGCCGTCAGCACAGATGGGTTCAGTGTGTTTGGTCAGATGGCAGCCCCATACAGCTGTTGGCCCGTGTTTGTCATTCCACTCAATCTCCCCCCCCGGGCAGATTATGCAACGAAAGAATATTTTCCTGACGTTGATAATTCCAGGGCCCAACTATCCGGGGAAGAATATGAATGTGTACATGCAGCCACTTAAGGACGAATTGCAAGAAGCTTGGGATAATGGGTTCAAGACATACGACGCCTTTAGCAAACAGAACTTCATAATGCGTGCCTGGTACATGTACTCGACGCATGACTTGCCGGCGTATGCGCTATTCGTTGGCTGGTGTGTGCATGGAAGGTTCCCGTGCCCCACATGCAAGGGAGCTCTTGAGTTTCGTTGGCTGATGGCAGGGCGCAAGTATAGTTGCTTTGACTTGCATAGACCGTTTCTACATCCTGGCCATAAGTTCAGGAAAGACAAGAAGAACTTCATCAAAGGTAGAGTTGTCAAACACTCTGCACCACCTGCGTTGACAGGCCAACAGACCCTAGATCAGTTAAACGCTCTCGAGCCAGATCCAGAGCGTCCAGGGTATTTCAAGGGGTATAATAAGGAACACGCCTGGACTCACAAGACATGCTTCTGGGATCTGCCTTACTTCAAAGACCTCCTTTGCCCGTACAACATCGACGTGATGCACACTGAAAAGAATATCGCCGAAGCCATTTTTGGTACATTGTTCGGCATAGAGGGGAAATCAAAGGATAATACTAAGGCTAGAGTCGATCAAGAGGAGCTATGTGATAGACCGTTACAAAACATGAAAGAACCGAAAGGAAAGGGGATCAACTGGACGAAGCGAAAGGCATGGTTCAATCTTGGAAGGCCAGCTATGAAGGAAATTATTTTGTGGGTGAAAATGCAGTTGATGTTCCCCGATGGGTATGCAGCAAATCTAAAGAGGGGAGCGAGTCTTCAAAAATTGAAAATATTTGGTCTAAAAAGTCATGATTGGCACATATGGATTGAGCGGATAATGCCGGTGATGTTGCGTGGCTTCATCCCTGAGGATGAATGGCTAGTATTGGCAGAGCTGAGCTATTTCTTCCATGTTCTTTGTGCGAAAGAACTATCGCCTGGCCTTCTAGAAGAAATGGAACAGTTGGCGCCGGAGTTGATCTGCAAGTTAGAGAAGATCTTTCCGCCAAGCTTCTTTAATCCAATGCAACACTTGATTTTGCATCTCCCGACCGAGGCATGATTGGGGGGGCCCGTGCAAAATTGTTGGTGCTACTCAACTAAGAGGATGCAGAAGATGCTTCGAGCAAAATGTAAAAATAAATGTAGAATAGAAGCATCGATGGCGGAGGTATTCATCACTGAGGAGGCGACAAACTTCGTGACCGCACACTACGAAGCCAAAAATCGACATTTGCATAATCCGAAGCCTCGGTACAATGCTGACGAACCTCAAAAGGGTCAATCCAACCTCAGCCTATTCAAAGGGAATCTCGCACCAGCTGGTGGTTGGAAACCAGTAAGGTTGGATGTTGAAGAATGGCGAACCATTTCGCTGTATCTCTTCAACAACCTAACAGAAGTGCGGCCGTACATCGAGTAAGATCTCGGTACATTGTTTCACAACTTCTAATTCCTTTGAACTTCTCTTATTCCTGGATTTTTTATGTAGTCGATACGTCGCCATATTCTCGTATGGAGCGGTGATCCAAAAGGATTCCGTCGAAGAGTATGAGCTTCTGGCAAAACAAGGAGCCAAATTTCCCGGTTTCATCTCTTGGTTCAAAAAAACGGTAATTTCCATTAGACCCTTTTTTTTCTTTGGCTAATTTGCGACTAATGCAACAATCCTTTCGTATTAAACTTGTAGGCTAATTCAGAGATTATGGATGCCGAATTGAGACAAGTAGCTAATCCCCCCCCCCCCCCCCCCCCCCCCCCCCCCCCCCCCCCCCCCCCCCCCCCCCCCCCCCCCCCCCCCCCCCCCCCCCCCCCCCCCCCCCCCCCCCCCCCCCCCCCCCCCCCCCCCCCCCCCCCCCCCCCCCCCCCCCCCCCCCCCCCCCCCCCCCCCCCCCCCCCCCCCCCCCCCCCCCCCCCCCCCCCCCCCCCCCCCCCCCCCCCCCCCCCCCCCCCCCCCCCCCCCCCCCCCCCCCCCCCCCCCCCCCCCCCCCCCCCCCCCCCCCCCCCCCCCCCCCCCCCCCCCCCCCCCCCCCCCCCCCCCCCCCCCCCCCCCCCCCCCCCCCCCCCCCCCCCCCCCCCCCCCCCCCCCCCCCCCCCCCCCCCCCCCCCCCCCCCCCCCCCCCCCCCCCCCCCCCCCCCCCCCCCCCCCCCCCCCCCCCCCCCCCCCCCCCCCCCCCCCCCCCCCCCCCCCCCCCCCCCCCCCCCCCCCCCCCCCCCCCCCCCCCCCCCCCCCCCCCCCCCCCCCCCCCCCCCCCCCCCCCCCCCCCCCCCCCCCCCCCCCCCCCCCCCCCCCCCCCCCCCCCCCCCCCCCCCCCCCCCCCCCCCCCCCCCCCCCCCCCCCCCCCCCCCCCCCCCCCCCCCCCCCCCCCCCCCCCCCCCCCCCCCCCCCCCCCCCCCCCCCCCCCCCCCCCCCCCCCCCCCCCCCC
This sequence comes from Thinopyrum obtusiflorum, assembly GCA_036873465.1. Classification (NCBI taxonomy): domain Eukaryota; kingdom Viridiplantae; phylum Streptophyta; class Magnoliopsida; order Poales; family Poaceae; genus Thinopyrum; species Thinopyrum obtusiflorum. The sequence goes on along the minus strand of JAAAWM010011936.1, from coordinate 33,926 downwards.
CCCCCCCCCCCCCCCCCCCCCCCCCCCCCCCCCCCCCCCCCCCCCCCCCCCCCCCCCCCCCCCCCCCCCCCCCCCCCCCCCCCCCCCCCCCCCCCCCTTGATAATGAGGCTTGGTATCATTATGCCGTTGGATCAATTGTTACCTTAGTTGCGATCTTCATCACATTTGTTGTGATGAGGGTAAGTTTTCTCTAGTGTTTTCCTTTACAAATGGATACTTAGCTTATTTTCCTCCTAAATGGCATAATTACCTAAGTTAGATAAAAAATAGCTCTAAAATGACCTACACTTAGCATTTTTACCTATCTTAGCAATAAAATGACATTTTTACCTACCTTAGTTAGAAGAAGAAGATAAAGAAGAGGAGAGGAGAAAAAGAAAGAGAAGAAAAAAAATCTTCTTCTTCTTCTAACTAGTCTTCTTCTTCTTCTTCTTCTAACTTTCATCTTTCCCAATTTGCAGATTTGCTTTACATGAGGAATCTTGGATTCATGGAGTGTACTATTCTTGTGGTGCTTCCTTGTTGTTTATGAAAACTTGTTTGGATATGTATGTCTATATGCATATGTTGTTGGAAACTTGTTTCTGGTTATGTATATATGGATATGTTGGACTTTGTTGAACTATGTTGTTGGATTGGATGAAATATGTTGTTGGACATGCTGTTGGATATGTTGGATATGTATGCATGTATATCTGTGTTTGAAACCATGTCTAATTAATGGGATTCAAATAAAAACAGGGGATATATAGCCTCTTTGCCGTCCGCTAGCAGACGGCAAAGAGGACACGTGGCAGTCACCTGTGCAAACTGGGAACACTGGCTGCCTATTTGGTCATTTTGCCGTCGGCTGGCAGACGACAAAGTGACCAGCTATGCCGTCTGCCAGCAGATGGCAATGATTCAAACCTCTTTGCCGTCTGCTGGCAGACGACATATCTGGACACGTGGCAGCTTCCCAGTGCTGCCTAGCTGGGCTCTTTGCCGTCCGCCAGTGGACGGCAAAGATCTTTGACTCTTTGTCGTCCGCTGGCAGACGGCAAAGAGCGCCGTTAACCCCCTAACGGCTCTCATGCCACCGCACTGCCGTCAGCTGTCTTTGCTGTCTGCTGGCCTCGGATGGCGGACGGCGTAATCCTTTGTCGTCTGTTTCTAAGAAGCGGACGGCAAAGAAGGCCTTTGCTGGCAGGCGTTCATCCGGACAGTTTGCCGTCCGCTAGCGGACGGCAAAGAAGTTTGCCGTCCGTGATCTATGCCTTTGCCGTCTGCCATGGCGGATGGCAAAGAAGCTGATTCCAGTAGTGATCTCATCAATTTCAATAATTTCATCAGTTTCAGCATTCTCAATATCTTTAGCTCTAGCAAGTTGTTCATCAAGAAATTCACCTAAAGGCACATCATCATCAAGCATAGTACAAGTATCATCATAAGCATTATCCATAGCATAAGCAGCTTCATCAATAACTTGCGACATATCAGAATTAATAACAAGTGGTGGTGTTGCAAGTTTACTCAAAATAGAAGGTGAATCAAGTGCAGAGCTAGATGGCAGTTCCTTACCTCCCCTCGTCTTAGAGGGAAATATCTTAGTCTTGGTATCCTTCAGATTCTTCATAGTGATAAATAGATAATAATACCAAGTGACTCAACAAATATAGCTATGCTCCCCGGCAACGGCGCCAGAAAAAGGTCTTGATAACCCACAAGTATAGGGGATCGCAACAGTTTTCGAGGGTAGAGTATTCAACCCAAATTTATAGATTCGACACAAGGGGAGCCAAAGAATATTTGCAAGTATTAGCAGCTGAGTTGTAAATTCAACCACACCTGGAGATTACATCTGCAGTAAGGTGCTCAGTAGCAAAGTAGTATGATAGTTTTGATAGTAGTGGGAACAACAATAGTAACGGTAACAGTGATAACAATGATTTTGTAGCAAGTGTAACAGTAACAGCTGCAGTAGTAACTTAGCAAGAACAATACGTAGGAAATTCGTAGGCATTGGATCGCTGAATTCGTTGGATGATAATCATCATACAATAGTCATAACCTAGGCGATAAAAAACTACCTCCAATTCATAAATATAATGTAGGCATGTATTCCGTAAATAGTCATACGTGCTTATGGAAAGAACTTGCATGACATATTTTGTCCTACCCTCCCGTGGCAGCAGGGTCCATAAGGAAACTAAGGGATATTAAGGCATCCTTTTAATAGAGAACCAGAACAAAGCATAACATGTGGTGAATACATGAACTCCTCAAACCACGGTCATCACCAGAAAGTATCCCGACTATTATCACTCCGGGGTTTATGGAGCATGCACGTAATAGGTGAATATGACTTGGAAGATCGGAACTAGAACATGGATATAATGGTGAAAACATAAACGGTTCAGATCTGAAATCATGGCACGCGGGTCCAAAGTGACAAGCATTAAGCATGGCAAAGTCATAACAACATCAATCTCAGAACATAATGGATACTAGGGACCAAGCCCTAACAAAACTAACTTGATTACATGATGAATCTCATCCAACTCCTCACCGACCAGCGAGCCTATGAAGGAATTAGTCACTCCCAGCGGGGAGCATCATGGAATTGGTGATGAAGGAGGGTTAGTGATGACGATGATCGAAGATCCCCCTCTCCGGAGCCCTGAACGGACTCCAGATCTGGCCTCCCGATGAAGAACAGGAGGTGGCGGCAGCTCCGTATTGTGAAACGCGATAATTCTTCCTCCCTAATTTTTTCTCCGAATATGGGTATTTAAGGAGTTGGAGATAGGGTCTGCGGGGCCACCAGGTGGGCACAACCCACCTGGGTGCGCCTGGAGGGGGGTGATACGTCTCCAACGTATCTATAATTTTTGATTGTTCCATGCTATTATATTATCTATTTTGGATGTTTTATATGCATTATTATGCTATTTTATATTATTTTTGGGACTAACTTATTAGCCTAGAGCCCAGTGCCAGTTTATGTTTTTTCCTTGTTTTTGAGTTTTACAGAAAAGGAATACAAACGGAGTCCAAACGGAATAAAACTCTACGATGATTTTTCATGGACCAAAACACATCCATGGAGCTTGGAGAGGGGGCCAGAAGAGTCCTGAGGGCTTCATCATTATCAGAGCAATGTCCCATGTGAGGAAAGGATGATGGAAGCTTGATTCCCTCACAAGTTGGGATGAGTATCCGGACTTTATAAAAAATAAAAGAGGCCAAAGAAGCCCACAAAAAAATAAAAGAGTCCAAGAAGCCCAAACAAAAGAAAAAATGAGAGAAAAGAGAGAAGGGACAATGTTACTATCCTTTTTCCACACTTGTGCTTCAAAGTAGCACCATGATCTTCATGATAGAGAGTCTCCTATGTTGTCACTTTCATATACTAGTGGGAATTTTTCATTATAGAACTTGGCTTGTATATTCCAATGATGGGCTTCCTCAAATTGCCCTAGGTCTTCGTGAGCAAGCGAGCTGGATGCACACCCACTTAGTTTATTTTTGAGCTTTCATACACTTATAGCTCTAGTGCATCCGTTGCATGGAAATCCCTACTCACTCACATTGATATCTATTAATGGGCATCTCCATAGCCCGTTGATACGCCTAGTTGATGTGAGACTATCTCTTCCTTTTTGTCTTCTCCACAACCACCTTCTATTCGACCCATAGTGCTATGTCCATGGCTCACGCTCATGTATTGCGTGAAAGTTGAAAAAGTTTGAGAACACCAAAAGTATGAAATAATTACTTGGCTTGTCATCGGGGTTGTGCATGATAAAATACTTTGTGTGATGAAGATGGAGCATAGCCAGACTATATGATTTTGTAGGGATAACTTTCTTTGGCCATGTTATTTTGAGAAGACATGATTGCTTTATTAGTATGCTTGAAGTATTATTGTTTTTATGTCACTATTAAACTTTTGTTTTCAATCTTATGGATCTGAATATTCATGCCACAATAAATAAAATTGCATGGATAAATATGTTAGGTAGCATTCCACATCAAAAATTCTATTTTTATCATTTACCTACTCGAGGACGAGTAGGAATTAAGCTTGGGGATGCTTGATACATCTCCAACGTATGTATAATTTTTTATTGTTCCATGCTATTATATTATTTGTTTTGGATGTTTTATATGCATTATTATGCTATTTTATATTATTTTTGGGGCTAACTTATTAACCTAGAGCCCAGTGCAACTTTCTGTTTTTTCCTTGTTTTTGAGTTTTACAGAAAAGGAATATCAAACGGAGTCCAAACGGAATAAAACTTTACGATGATTTTTCTTGGACCAGAAGACATCCATGGAGCTTGGAGAGGGGGCCAGAAGAGTCCCAAGGGCTCCACAAGCCCACGGGACTCCGCCAACCCTAATTTTTAGTCTATAAACTCCCAAATATTCCCAAACCAACAGAAGCGTATGATACGTCTCCAACGTATCTATAATTTTTTATTGTTCCATGCTGTTATATTATCATTCTTGGATGTTTTACAACCATTTTATAGCAACTTTATATCATTTTTTAGGACTAACCTATTGACATAGTGCCCAGTGCCAGTTGCTGTTTTTTGCTTGTTTTTTTACTTCGCAGGAAATCAATATCAAAAGGAGTCCAAACACCGTGAAACTTTTTGGAGAACTTTTATGGACAAGAACACCCAGGATGGGCCTAAGAAGTACCAGAGGGGTGCCCCGAGGGGGGCACAACCCACCTGGGCGCGCTTGGGGGCCCAGGCGCGCCCTGGTGGGTTGTACCCACCTCGGTGGCCTCCTGCACCGCCTCTTCGCCCTATAAATTGTCAAATATTCCAAAAACCCTCAGCGTAACCCTAGATCAGAAGTTCCACCGCCACAAGGCTCTGTAGCCACGAAAAATCAATCTAGACCTCGTTCCGGTACTCCGTCGGAGGGAGAAATCATCACCGGTGGCCATCTTCATCATCCCGGTGGCCACCATGATGAGGAGGGAGTAGTCCACCCTCGGGGCTGAGGGTTTGTACCAGTAGCTATGTGTTTAATCTCTCTCTCTCTCTCTCATGTTCTTGAGATGTCACGATCTTGATGTATCGCGGGCTTTGTTAATATAGTCGGATCATATGGTGTTTTCCCCCTCTCTATCTTGTTGTGAATTGAGTTTTCCCTTTGAGATTTCATTCTTATCGGATAGAATACTTTTAGGGATTTGAGAACACTTTATGTATGTCTTGCTATGAATACCCGTGGTGACAATGGGGTATCGTATTGATTCACTTGATATATGTTTTGGCACTCAACTCACGGATTCCCGAGGTGACATTGGGGTAATCTATGCATAGGGGTTGATGCACGTTCTCGTCTTTCGTTTCTCCGGTAAAAATCTTGGGTACTCTTTGAGGTTCTTTGTGTTGGATTGAGTATTATGAATCTGAATTTGCTTTGGTGTTACTTTAGTACGAACACTTGATAGATCGATCGGAAAGAATAACTTAGTGTTATTTAGTACGAACTCTTGATAGATCGATCGGAAAGAATAACTTGGTGTTATTTTAGTACAAACTCTTGGATAGATTGATTGGAAAGAATAGCTACAAACAATTTCTTCTTATGTTCTCCGCTAGATAAGAACTTTGGAGTGATTCTTCATCACACGTGAGGGATGGTTATATGATCCAATTATATTAGCATTGTTGAGAGATTGCACTAGCGAAAGTACGGACCCTAGGCCTCATTTTCAAGCATTGCAATACTGTTTGTGCTCACTTTTGTTACTTGCTACCTTGCTATTTTTTATTGTTACCATTACAAAAATCAATGTCTACTATCATTACTACTCTTTTATTACCATCTCTTCGCCGAACTAGTGCACCTATACAAATTACCATTGTATTTGGTGTGTTGGGGACACAAGAGACTTTTTATTGTTTGGTTGTAGGGTTGTTTGAGAGAGACCATCTTCATCCTACACCTCCCACGGATTGATAAACCTTAGGTCATCCACTTGAGGGAAAATTGCTACTGTCCTACAAAACTATGCGCTTGGAGGCCCAACACGTGTCTACAAGAATAAAGTTGCATAGTAGACATCAAGCTCTTTTCTTGCCAGGGAGGTGAGTGCTTGAAGGTATATCTTTAGATATTGCAATTGAATCTTTTAGTTTCTTGTTTTATCACTAGTTTGGTTTATAAAAAGAAAACTACAAAAAATGGAATTGAGGTTGCATCATATTATTCATCTTTATAATGTATTTCGTGAAAATGATGGAAAGGAAAATTGTGCTCAATTGATAGAAGAAGAATTCAATAGAATGTTTGGTATAAATGATGAGCATGATTGCAATGTTGTTAGTATGAACTCTTTGAATATCCATGATGCTAATGATATGCAAAGCCATAAGCTTGGGGATGCTATGTTTGATGAAGATGATATTTTTAGTCCCCCAAGATTTGATGTACAAAAAATTTATAATGATTGCATGCCTCCTATTTATGATGATTATAATGGTGAAAGTGGATTTGGAGAGGTCATGACTTTTTTTAGTGATGAATCCACCATTTTGGATGAGGCTTAATTGACTATGATAACAAATTAAGTTATCTATGATGATTATAGTGATGGCATGTATGCTATAAAGAATATTGATAACCATGAAACTTGTCATCATGATTTTAATTTTCACTCTCATGATAGTTATTTTGTTGAGTTTGCTCCCACTACTGTTGATGAGAAGAAATTTTCTTATGTGGAGAGTAATAAGCTCTCTATGCTTTTGTGTCATGAAAAGAATTATTTATGTGATAGCTATATTGTTGAATTCATTCATGATGCTACTGAAAATTATTATGAGAGGGGAACATATGCTTTTACATATTGCAATAATATCATGTTTCCTCTCTTTATGTTGAAAGTTTTGAAGTTATGCATGTTTTGCCTTCCTATGCTAGTTGATTCTTGTTCCCATAAGTTGTTTGCTCACAAAATCCCTATGCATAGGAAGTGGGTTAGGCTTAAAATTGCTAGTCATATGCTTCATGATGCTCCCGTTATGTTTCAATTCTTATCTTTTATGTGAGCATCATTGAAATCATCATCCCTAGCTAAAAGGCATAAAAGAAAAGCGCTTGTTGGGAGACAAAACCCAACACTTTTACCTACTGTTTTTGTGTGTTCACATTATTATTCTACTGTAGTAATAATTTTTATTGCTTTTGTTTCAATAAAGTTCCAAGTAAAGCCTTTGGGATAGCGTGGATGATAGTTGACTTGATTCTGTCCAAAAACAGAACCTTTTGCACTCAGTCCAGGAATTTTGAAAATTCACTGGAACGTGATTTTGATCTAAATTTTTTATAGGTTATAGATATAAAAATTCCCTATTTTATCCTATTTTTTGCAGAATTTTTGGAGTAGAAGAAGTACGGTTGGAGTACAGATTACTATAGACTATTCTTTTTTTGACAGATTCTGTTTTCAATGCATAGTTTGCTTGTTTTCTAGTTTCTATGGCTTATATTTCTCAATATAAATTGTGGAAATGATATGATACAGTAGGCATTGTGTGGAAACAATTATGAATCTTGTCTTTGACAGTACCAAAGTGAAATGGGTTGCTCTTTATCATACTAACCCGTCTCATGAAGTTCCGTTAAGTTTTGTGTGATTGAAGTTTTCAAGTTTTGGGTGAGATGTCGATATGAGGAGAATAAGGAGTGAGAAGACCCTAAGCTTGGAGATGCCCAAGGCACCCCAATTTAATATCCAAGGAAGATCCAGGCAACTAAGCTTGGGGATGCCCCGGAAGGCATCCCCTCTTTCGTCTCCAACATTATCGGTAACCTTACTCGAGGCTATATTTTTATTCGTCACATGATATGTGTTTTGCTTGGAGCATCATTTTATTTACTTTTATTTGCTTGATGCTATTTAGAATAATATTTTGCATCTTTCATTTCAAAAAAAATGTCAAGGATAGCCTTCACCATGCTTATTTTGCAAGTATACTAGTTGCTGTTTCAAAATAGAAAGTTTATCGATGTTGCAAAAATTCCTGAGAAAAGTCAGAATGTGATAAAATGTTGAAACTTTTTGCACAATAAGCTCTGATAAATTTTCTACAGTGTGGTAAATTTTCATCATTTTTTGTGTTAAAGAATTATTGATACTCTTGCATTCTTTACAGACTATACTGTTTTGGCAGATTGTTGTTATGTTTGCATTGTTTGCATATGGTTGCTTGTTTAATGATTCTATTTTAGGATATGAGTATTAAATATGCAGAGGCATTTAGTATGCTGTTGACGCTCAAAAGTGGCACAGTCATAAAATTAGCATAGGATGCATCAAGACTAATTCAAACTTATGATTGGAGGTCACCTCTGAATGGCTCTTTTTAAGAAGATCGAGATGGATATGAAGATGGTTTAAAACAGAGCTCAGAAACAATAGTTGTGACAAGCTCAGAGATGCTCATGTTGACACCAGATTAAAGAATGACATGAAACTCAGTGAAGATGGCCTCTAATGGAAAACATTTCAACACAAAAGTTGTGCTTCTCGTCGAAACGGTTGAATTTGATATAAAATTTGTCTTAATCCGAGGTCGTATGCAACCTGTGGAGGCAAAACAAGGTCAGAAACAAAAGCTGCAGAGTCATTTCGGACCGACCGAGTTGATTTGATCGGTGAGACCGAGTTGGTCCAAAAATTTACCAGAGAGTTGGCAACGTTCACTCAGTAGGACCGAAGCAAACCAATCGGTGGGACCGAGTTGATCCGAGAAATTACAGAAGGATACAGAGAGTTGGCAACGTTCACTCGGTGGGACCGAAACGAACCAATCGGTGGGACCGAGTTTATCCGGGAAATTACCAAAGATTCCTGTCCGAGTTAGGTTAGGGTTTTTGATGTTTTGGACGGAGTTTTTAGTCCTTTTTTTGTACGGGAAGTCCAGCCGCCTCAAAAATAGATGAGAGGTGACGGCCGATTGAACAACACACAATCGCAAAAAACACATCTACTACTTTTTCATCTACGTTTTGTCTCTCCGCTGTTTTTGCTTCCTTGTTCTTCATCGTTCTTCGTGTTGGAGAGCTGCGAATCCTGAGGCTCTAGGGGCGGATTGACCGACCTAGGGCAGCCTATAGCCGCCGCACTCCCCGACGGGGTCCCTCCCGGGAGTGCGGGGTTTCGGGTCCTCAAAAGCTCTCGCCGGTCGACTTGCGAATCGCGCTTCTGGTGAGACTCCTTCGACGCGAGCTGCGGTGCATCACCCCCAGCGTCGAGGGTACACGTGACGTGTTCGTGTGTGAACACACTTTTGGCGACCCCGCTGGGGATCTGAAAATCAATCATCATCATCCACCATGTCCGATCTTCCCAAGCCATCTGAGGTAGACGCCGATAACATCATTAAGCCCAGTCTTGATGAGATATCGGCCGATCATCGCCAAATCTATGAGGAGTATAAGAAGGCACGCGAAGAGAAGGATTTGCAGGAGTTCCTTGCAAAATTCAAGAAGAATCGCAAAGGCAACATCACTTCGATTGAAGAAATCAAGTTCCCTCCTCTTCAAACTGAGCAGGTTAAACCCTCTGTGAGTACTACCTTTTCTCCTAAGCAGTGGGCTGAGATTGAGAGTCGTATTGCTGATGGTAACAATCTGGTCTATCAAACTTTCATAGAAAATACTAATGCTCAGAAAAATATATCTCAATCATCTAGTGGTAATGGTGGTATAGCTGCTAGCGTGCAAAACTCTAATCTGGCTTTACCTATTTCATCGGCGCCTCCCATGCCGATGACTTATTACCCTACCCAAGCAAATAAAATTGTTGCTGCACCCAATAATCCTATCATGAGTATGCCAGGTTCGGTGGTGACGCCGAACCAAACCCTACCTACAAGAGCAAACACTGTTAGATCACTGCCGAATTACAATTCGGCATACATGCCACAATTCACACCTGCAACTACTAACCCTACTCCTCCTATGCTACTGCCACAAGCTTCATCATCCACTGTGGATGATGGTCTAGCTAATCTTAGAGAGGAGATGGCTAAGATGCTCCGAGAGAATTTTGGAGTTGAGTTACCAAGGAACCGTATTTACCAAAAGCCATATCCAGAATACTTTCATGCAATTCAATGCCCTCCGGGATATAGAATTCCAGATTTTGTTAAATTTAATGGAGAGGGCACAAAAACCACCTGGGAGCATGTTAGTCAGTACTTGGCACAATTAGGAGAGGCAAGTTCACGAGATGAGTGCAGAGTGCGTTATTTTCCTTTATCTTTAACCGGTACTGCTTTCTCGTGGTTTTCTGCGTTACCACCCAGTTCTATTACTACATGGTTTCACTTGGAACAAAAGTTTCATGATCATTTTTATAGTGGTTAATGAGCTTAAGTTGTCACATCTTACATCGGTTAGACAAAAGCATGATGAATCGGTCTCCGATTACGTCAAGAGATTTAGAGAGACAAAAAACCGGTGCTATAGTTTGGTGATAATCGAGAGGGATTTGGCTGATCTTGTGCTTAGTGGTTTGAGAACTCACATTAGAGAAAGGCTAGAAGGACATGAGTTTTTAAATATCAACCAAGTCTTGCAAAGGGCTTTGGCTCAAGAAAGCCAAAGCAAAGACCTTAAAGAGGTGCATAGATATAAAACTGATCGTCCTAAGATGAATATGGTTGAGTATGATAGTGACCACTCGGATGATGAGGGTGATATTTATGCTGCTAAATTTGTTTGGCCATCTAAGGCCAAACCATTTACTTGCAATGATTTAAAGCCGATTCATAAGAATCGTGATGAAGAGATGAAATTTACTCTCAACATTGCTAAGTGTGATAGAGTATTTGATGCTTTATTGCAAGCGAAGATTATTAGAATATCTCATACTTTACCGCTGTTTGAAGAGCTGAAATGGCGTGCTTATTGCAAGTATCATAATTCTTTTTCTCATGCTACTAATGATTGTAATGTTTTCTGACGATAGATACAATCGGCCATTAATGACGGACGATTGAATTTTTCTAAGATGCAAGTTGATAAGCAGCCTTTCCCAATGAACACCATGGATTTGGAGGGAAAGAAGATGTTAATTCGGCCCAGCATAGCCGAATCAGATAATAAGAATAATATTGTCATTGGTGAGCCCAGGAAAAATAAGGAGAGTGACAAGGTCTTGGGGAGACAAGTTGTGCTTGACAAGCAACCCGATGACAAGGAGATAATCAAGATCACCATCAAGAATCCTACACTCGGGGGGGCAACCACAAGTGCAAGAGAACACTCGTGTCAAATTTGTTAAGCCCAAGAGTCCAGAGGTTGGCAAGTGGAAGACGAATGAAGCTAAAGTGCAGCGCAAAAAAATCAAGCCAACTTTTGATATGTTGTTGTCCAAGTATGCCAATCAAGCGACCGGTTCTAGCTCTAACCGGTCAAATTTGAAGTGCTCAAGGTCACCTCCTCGGGAAGAATTTCAGCATCATGCAAGGCCATATGGGTTATGGGCACCAGGACCATGGATGGCGCCACCCCCCTATGCGCCATACTACATGGGAGACTTCAATGGAGGATGGGGGCAGCCCCCAATGGCCCCTTATGCTTTTCATCCGGGTTGGGCAGAACCAAGGAGGCTCGTTCATGAGAGGCTTTCTTATCCCACATGAGGCCGTTTGAACAATGGTGTCAATCATCCAATGCAAGATAATCAAAAAAGGGTCAGCAGGCAAGTGTGGCGTGCCAAATCACCAAGTGCTGAAATTTCAGAGCCTAGCAAGCAAAAGGAGAAGAGTACTAGTGGTGAAACTATTATGATAGGCACTAAAGAATTAATAATCAAAGAGCCAATTATTGTTGATAATCCGGTTGATTCTAATAAAGATGTGGTTGCGGTCCAGCAAGGCCCCATGGCTAATGATCACGAAGCTAGCACAAGCAAGGCCAAGTCGAGGGATCCAAAATATACTCAGCCTAAGTGGTGTCCTTCCGGTCTGACCAAGGCGCAAAAAAGGAGATTGCAGCGCATGAGGAGTCATGAGAAGGAAGAACAAGAAGCAGAAAAGCTAAGGGATAAATTATTCAATGAAAGTCGTCCCATGGTAACCCCAAAACAAGTGTGGAGGCCAAAGCAAAAGGAAAACATAGCAGCTTCTGCATTGATCATAGCAACACCTACACCACCAATGGAGGACGATGCGGCTACTATTACATCGTCCACTTTGCCTACTACTTCCTCTTCCCTTGGAGATATTTCAGAGTCAGTGGACATGCTTGCGGGAGATGAAATGCTTGATTATGAGTCTACACCGGTTCATGAAGGTATGGATATTAATACGGTGTATTACTTACCCGCTGAATTTCGTGCTATAGATGAAGAAGGGGAAGTAGCTCAGCTAGATTTTGGTCCTAAAAATGCTATATTCGAGAAGCCAAAAGAATCGGTGACGCACTTGACGCCATTGTTCCTTAAAGGTCATATTAATGGATCACCGATTGCTAGAATGCTTGTCGATGGTGGTGCTTTGGTGAATCTTATGCCATATTCGGTCTTCAAAAAATTGGGGCTGCTTGATGAAGAGTTAATAAAGACCAACATGGTGCTTAATGGATTTGAAGGCAAAGAGAAAACTGAAGCCAAAGGTGTAATGTATGTGGAGCTTACGGTGGGAAGCAAAACTTTGGCTACTGCATTCTTTGTCGCCGAGGTGCAAGGTAACTATAATGTGATATTAGGCCGCGATTGGGTTCATGCAAACCAATGCGTGCCATCTACTATGCACCGGTTTTTAATTCAATGGGTTGATGATGAAGTAGAAGTCATTCATGCGGATAATTCGGCTTGTGTTGCTTTGGCCGACGCATCGGTGGATTGGCAACATCCCAATGCTACTTGCTTGACGGGGCGCGATTTGTCAGAATTTGATTTTCTTAGCGCTACAAAAAGTGGTTTTCGTGCGCGTTTCTTTAAAGCCGGTTGGCGATAATCGGCTCCAAGGTATGATGTATTTAAATGGATCCTAACTCAGAGTGGTTACAAAAGCGTCTTGTAGAATATCAGTCCAATGAGAACGATATGTATGAGTCCATAGAAGAGTTAGATGATATGGATAAATTAGGACAAGGTTTTACATCGGCCGATCCATTAGAAGAGATAGATATAGGAGATGGTTCAATTCCTAGGCCGACATTTGTAAACAAAAATTTAAGTTGATCGAGCTATTGAAAGAATATGTTTGTTGCTTTGCATGGGAATATCATGAGATGCCAGGTTTAAGCCGAGAGGTAGTGGAGCACCGTTTACCTATAAAGGACGGTTTTAGACCATACAAGCAATCAGTCAGAAAGTTTAATCCAAAAACATATGACCGGATCAAGGAAGAGATCGGTCGTTTGCTTAAAGCTAATTTTATTAGACCTTGCAGGTATGTCGAGTGGATTTCTAACATTGTACCAGTAGAGAAGAAAGGCTCCGGCAAGTTGAGGGTGTGCATTCATTTTAGAGATTTGAATAGAGCTACACCTAAAGATGAGTATCCTATGCCAATAGCCGATATGCTTATTTATGATGCTTCTGGGCATAAGGTCATTAGCTTTCTTGATGGTAATGCGGTGTATAACCAGATTTTTAAGGCCGAAGAGGACATGTCCAAAATGGCTTTTCGGTGTCCCGGTTTCCTTGGTTTATTTGAGTGGACAGTGATGACCTTTGCATTAAAAAATGTTGGTGCCACGTATCAAAGGGCTATGAATTTAATTTTTCATGATTTGCTTGGTGTTATACTTGAGGTTTATATTGATGATATTGTTGTCAAATCGGATGCTTTTGAATCTCATCTAGCTGATTTGCGCTTAGCTTTTGAGAGAATGAAAAAATATGGACTAAAGATGAATCCTTTGAAGTGTGCTTTTGGTGTATTGGCTGGAAAGTTTTTGGGTTTCATTATTCATCAAGATGGCATAGAGATTGATCCCAAAAAGATAGAAGCTATACAAAAGGTGGAGGCTCCAACATGCAAGAGAGATACGCAAAAGTTCCTTGGCAAAGTCAATTATTTAAGGAGATTCATAGCCAACTTGTCAGGGAAGGTTGATGCATTCACTCCCATCCTTCGGTTAAAGGACGATGCCAATTTTACTTGGGGGCAAAACAACAAGAAGCATTTGATATGATAAAAAGTTATTTGTGCACTCCTCCGGTGTTGAAAGCTCCCAAACATAGAGAGCCCTTTAAGCTTTATATTGCAGCGGAGGAAGGTCTTATTGGTGTTGTTTTGACTCAAGAGACCGAAGGAAAGGAGCATGCTATTACTTATTTGAGTCGACGCTTATTGGACGCCGAGATAAGGTATACATTTATTGAGAAATTATGTTTATGCTTATATTATGCTTGTACAAAATTGAGACATTATCTAGTGCCTAGTACTTGCATTATAGCTTGTCAAACCGATGTCATCAAGTACATGTTGCATAGGCCAATTCTTAGTGGTAGAATTGGCAAGTGGGCATATGCTTTAATTGAATATGATTTGGCTTATGAATCTCTGAAATCCATGAAAGGCCAAATCATTGCTAATTTTATTGTTGAGCATCGGATTGATCACAATCATGATATTGATATAAACCTTGTCTCGTTAGTACCATGGAGATTATATTTTGATGGTTCAATTTGTAGCAATGGCCAAGGTGTTGGTATTGTTTATATATCTCCTCATGGTGCTGTTTTTGAAGCCTCATGCCGCTTAGAATATTTTTGCACAAATAATCAAGCTGAATATGAAGCATTGTTATTCGGCTTAGAAATGTTGCTTGCCATAGGTGCTACACATATTGAGGCTTTTGGTGATTCGTTATTAGTAGTGCAACAAATATCCAAAGTCTTTCAATGTTTTGACGAATCACTTAATGTTTATCTTGATAAATGTCTAGATATAATTTCTACTTTGGATAATTTTAGCATTGCTCATATATCTAGACATGACAATTGGAGAGCAAATGAGTTGGCACAACAAGCATCCGGCTATCATGTTGATCGTGGCATGTTTCATATTTCTCGAAGGCCGATGTCTAGTCTTGCCAACATAGGGGAGGCCGAACCGGAGCCCACCATTTCGGCCACTAATGAAATATTTAATGCAGGAGAAAATCAAGACTAGAGGAAACCCATTATTGATTATTTGTGTGATCCTAGTAAAAGGGTGGACAGGACTGTCCGACATATGGCTTTCAAATACACAATGAGAGATGATGGTCTCTATCGCCCAACGGTTGATGATGTTCTTTTAAAGTGCTTGGACGAGGACCAAGCGAGAGTTGCTATGGGAGAGGTCCATGAATGTATTTGTGGCACTCATCAGTCGGCTCCCAAGATGAAATGGTTATTATGACGTGCTGGGTTTTATTGGCCGACAATGGTTAATGATTGCTACCGGTATTATAAAGGATGTGAAGCTTGTCCAAAGTTTGGTGATATTCAGTTGGCTCCCGCTGCTATGTTACATCCTATTATCAAGCCGTGGTCTTTTAGAGGTTGGTGATTAGACTTTATTGGAGAGATTCATCCTTCATCTTCAAAGGGGCATCGGTTCGTGTTGGTGGCGACTCATTATTTCACTAAATGGTCTGAAGCAATACCACTCAAAAATATGACTCATACAGAGGTAATTCAATTCATAACTGAGCGCATTATTCATAGATTCGGCATTCCTCAAACATTAACTACAGACCAAGGTTCATCCTTTATGTCACATCAAGTTAGAGAATTTGCCGAATCATATAAGATAAAGTTGCTCAATTCCTCTCCATATTATGCCCAAGCCAATGGACAAGCTGAGTCTAGCAATAAAATATTAATCAAGCACATCAAGAAGAAGATTGAGGATAATCCAAGAAGATGGCATGAGCTACTGTCCGAAGCTTTGTGGGCGCACAGAATCTCAAGGCATGGTGCTACAAAGGTAACTACATATGAGCTCGTATATGGTCAAGAGGCCGTTTTACCAGTGGAAGTGAATTTGAATGCTTTGAGAATAGCCAAACAAAATGATTTATCAGTGGTAGACTTTTATAACTTGATGATGGACAATATTGATGAAGTTGCCGATAAACGTTTGGCTGCTTTGAAGGCCATAGAGAGAGATAAGTTGAGGGTGGCAAGAGCTTACAATAAAAAGGTCAAGTTGAAGACTTTTCAAGTTGGCGATCTCGTGTGGAAGGTGATTCTACCAATTGGTTCGAAAGACAGAAAATTCAGGAAATGGTCTCCAAGTTGGGAAGGTCCTTTTAGGATTACAAGAGTGGTTCTTGGAAATTCATATTTGGTGGAATCCATACAAGGGGCATTGTTACCTCGAGCTCTCAATGGAAAATATTTAAAGAAGTACCACCCAAGTGTGTGGCAAGAAGCCTAGATATGCAATGGCCGATAAATAACTATCGCCCTTAGTGTAAACATGGCTGATATATACTTATTGTCCTAAGAACATATAAATGGCCGATGGAGTGTTGACATCATCCTTAGAACAAACTTCGTACAAGTTATTTTTCAGCGCGCTAGCTATGCCAAAAAACAGGGAGGCATGTGTTGACGCTCAAAAGTGGCACAGTCATAAAATTAGCATAGGCTGCATCAAGACTAATTCAAACTTATGATTGGAGGTCACCTCTGAATGGCTCTCTTTAAGAAGATCGAGATGGATATGAAGATGGTTCAAAACGGAGCTCAGAAATAATAGTTGTGACAAGTTCAGAGATGCTCATGTTGACACCAGATTAAAGAATGACATGAAACTTAGTGAAGATGGACTCTAATGGAAAACGTTTCAACACAAAAGTTGTGCGTCTCGTCGAAGCAGTTGATTTTGATATAAAATTTGTCTTAATCTGTGGTCGTATGCAACCTGTGGAGGCAAAACAAGGTCAGAAACAAAAGCTGCAGAGTCATTTCGGACCGACCGAGTTGATTTGATCGGTGAGACCGAATTGGTCCGAAAATTTACCAGAGAGTTGGCAACGTTCACTCGGTAGGACCGAAGCAAACTGATACGTCTCCAACGTATCTATAATTTTTGATTATTCAATGCTATTATATTATCTGTTTTGGATGTTTAATGGGCTTTATTATACACTTTTATATTATTTTTGGGACTAACCTACTAACCAAAGGCCCAGTGCAAATTGCTGTTTTTTGCCTATTTTAGTGTTTCGCAGAAAAGGAATATCAAACGGAATCCAAACGGAATGAAACCTTTGGGAGAGTGATTTTTGGAACAAACGCAATCCAGGAGACTTGGAGTGGACGTCAAGAAAGAAACGAGGAGGCCACGAGGCAGGAGGGCGCGCCCAGGGGGGTAGGCGCGCCCCCCACCCTCGTGGGCTCCTCATGGCTCCCCTGACCGACTTCTTTTACCTATATATACTCATATACCCTGAAAATATCTGAGAGCACCACGAAACCCTATTTCCACCGCCGCAACCTTCTGTACCCGTGAGATCCCATCTTGGGGCCTTTTCCGGCGCTCCGCCGGAGGGGGAATCGATCACGGAGGGCTTCTACATCAACACCATAGCCTCTCCGATGATGTGTGAGTAGTTTACCACAGACCTTCGGGTCCATAGTTATTAGCTAGATGGCTTCTTTTCTCTCTTTGGATCTCAATACAAAGTTCTCCTCGATCTTCTTGGAGATCTATTCGATGTAATTCTTTTTGCAGTGTGTTTGTCGAGATCCGATGAATTGTGGGTTTATGATCAAGATTATCTATGAACAATATTTGGTTCTTCTCTGAATTCTTATATGTATGATTTAAATATCTTTGCAAGTCTCTTCGAATTATCAGTTTGGTTTGTGTCGGTGTCAAAACCGGCGGATCTCGGGTAGGGGGTCCCGAACTGTGCGTCTAGGATCGATGGTAACAGGAGACGGGGGACACGTTGTTTACCCAGGTTCGGGCCCTCTCTATGGAGGTAATACCCTACTTCCTGCTTGATTGATCTTGATGAATATGAGTATTACAAGAGTTGATCTACCACGAGATCGTAATGGCTAAACCCTAGAAGTCTAGCCTGTATGACTATGGTAATGAATATATGCTATCCGGACTACACCCTCCGGTTTATATAGACACCGGGGGGATCTAGGGTTACATAGAGTAGGTTACATAGGAAGGAATCTTCATAGTTGATCGCCAAGCTTGCCTTCCACGCCAAGGAGAGTCGAATCCGGACACGCGTAGAGTCTTCGGCCTTCATGTCTTCACAGCCCACCAGTCCGGCCCATAGATAATAGGCCGGACGCCCGAGGACCCCTTAGTCCAGGACTTCCTCAGTAGCCCCCGAACCAGTCTTCAATAACGAAGTGTTCGGCATACAAATTGTCTTCGGCATTGCAAGGCGGGTTCCTCCTCCGATGACCTCCAAATACTATATTTGGCCGTTGATCAATGTCGCTGCCCTTGGCTTCTGCGCGTCAAATAACTTCGTCTTCCACGTGTCGAGCGAATGTGAAAGGTCAGGGTATTTTTGCAAATAGCACCCCATCCATGCAAGGAAGAGCACCTATTTAAAGAGATTGGATCTTAGACCCATTTGGCACCACGCAGAGAAAAATCCCCGGAGACTGCTAGGAGAAACCATTCCAACATGGTTAGCGTTCCCAGCTCCTCCTCCCGTTTCGGCCCAGAGAAAGGCGAGTGGGAGAGGTGTTCTGTGTACCACAGTCAATTAGCGAAGCTGCAAACGCAGGGATTTCTTCCCCCTGCAGATCTAGTCCCTGTCCGAGCGGGGCTGACCTCCTTTAATGGTGAGACTCAAGCAGAGAACTTCCCCAATCCATCCGGGGGGAGCGAGTGTGTTTCGTCCCCTATCTGCTAAGAGGCGTCGGATTTCCAATCCATCCATTCCTCCGAGGGTTGCTGGAATACTATGGCCTCCAGCTTCACAACTTCACCCCCGCCTCCATTTTGCACATTGCGGGTTATGTTGCTTTATGCGAATTATTCCTGGGCATTGAGGCCCATTTTGAGCTGTGGAGGAAGTTGTTCTGCCTTGTCCCGCGCAACCATGAGGGGTCAATATTTGAAGTGGGCAGAGCCGAAGTATGGCGCATCGCCGATACCGGATATCTGTCTGGCACACCAAGGAAGGCATCTGAAGAATGGCCCTCCGAATGGTTCTATATTGAGGACGTCGCACTTCCCAACCCAGTTCAAAAGGGTCTCCCCGAATTTGCAAGTGTTCCGTTGAGGAAACGCCACAGCTGGCGCCCCCAAAGCCTTGAAGAAGAGGATAGTGCAGAGGTTCGTCAGCTCCTGGGCAAGATAAGGATGCTTGCCTAGTCCGGCTTTACAACAGTAGAGGTAATAGCGACCTCCATAGTGTGAGGGGTTCATCCACTTCAATACAGAGGGCTCCCAATGTGGCACTACAACGGGGAGGACGACGATTCCCGTTATGGTCGGAAGGGTCCGGACACTCCTGCCGCTCTAGCCAAGATACTGGCCGAGCTGTTTAAAGGGGAGGAAGAAGAAGGATAACCATATGCCCGTAGCCCCCGAGACTGAAAGCAGTTGGTACAACTGATTTAAGGATCGTTGTATAACCAGGTCCTTACCGAGAAGAATGCCCTGCTAGCCCAAGAGCTGGAGCAGTGTCGGGCACAGCTGAATGTTGCTACCACAGAACTGGAAAACTTCAAGAAGGCGTCTTCTGGTAACATTCCCCTCCATCGAGGAATGATAATTGTATACCAACTGTACTAATATTGTTGCTGATTGCATAATAGGATCGCTCGATCAACTTGAAGAGAAGTTGAAGATCGCCCAAGAAAGGGGAAAAGAGGCAAGAAGGCTACACGCCACAGGCGAGCGTGTGTTGACCTGAGTCAGGGACGAGAAAAACAAGCTACAGGATTCCAACACTAGATTGGGTGAAGAGTTGAAAGATGTGCGGGCCCAGCTAGCCGACTCCGTGAAGGAGAACAGGACGTTGCGGGGCCGTATATTCAGTATGTGTCTGAACTATTTTGAAAGTAGTTCGGAAATAAATGGAACTGATATAATTATGATTGCAGGTATATTGACGGGCCGTCCCGACGAGGAGGTGTCCGGATCATCAAGTGATCTGCTGCAAAGGCGGTCGCAAGTGCACGAGCAGGCTCGGCTGGCAATGCGGAGTGTTGCCAAGGCCCTGTGGCCATCCGCCTCCCCTCCAGGAAGTATGGAGGAGCTTGTAGAGCTGTTCAAGGGAGCACGGCGGCGTATCCGACTATGGAAGATATCGGCCTGCCGAGAAGGTGCGCGAGAGGCCTGGGCCATGGTGAAAGCGCGATATACCAAGCTGGATCCTAATCACATGGCCCGGGTCGGGCCGCTAGGGTCGAATGGGAAAGAAATTCATGTTAGTTTAGTATATGACCAAGTAGAGGTGGCCGCCAAATATTCCCAACAGGATTGTTAGTTAGACTGCCTGTTGGACGGTATAGAGGAGGAAGTTTTTGAGTCCAAGTGACTATGTACTTTCCTTACCATGTGTAATTCTAGCTGAATTGTATAGCATTTGTCATGGCAGACCTTTTCGCTTCAACCTCCGGACCCGAGGGTGCGGAGTGTTTCCGAATACCCTCGTGGCCGAATAGACCGGGGTATGCCAGGAAAACTAGGCGTAGGGGTCATAGTTGCTTGAACAGACAAGTTGTATCCTACTAGTTATGTTATATTACATTGAGATCGTAAGAAACATCTTCCTGAGAGAATAGTTCCGTTAAGGGTTCCTTTCCCTGGGTGTGCATGTATTAATGTACATGTCCGAATTGTGATGGAAAAATCACAGTGTATGTAACTTCTGGGGGTTTGCAATGGAGTAAATGCAAAAATGTCTTTAATTCATCGACCGAATATTCCCTTAAGAACGCTAGCTTTCGGCTTCACCCAGTCTGAGGTACACATCTGGATGACCCGGCAGTAACAATCGCAGAGGTGCTCCCTTTATGCCCTAGCCGAACTAACGGGAACGTAGGGCATAAGCACAGGAGCTAGGCAACCTAGCTTGGCCTAAACTTAAGTCATATCGATGCATATAATGGAGAAGAAAAGGTACATATGGAAGAACTCATATGTGAAGAGCTTGATGCTCGAGGAATAATAATAAAAAGCTTCTGTCCAAGAAGCCCCCAGGTATAATGGACATACATATTTTAAAGATGTATGTGTCAGGGGTGTGCGGTCTAGCCGTACCAAAGCTTTAAAGCGAGAAAGGAAAAAGTAATCGGAAAAGAGAGAAAAAATAATAATGGAAACTACAGGGGAGAAGGAGACAAACAAGGAGTTTGGCACTAGGCATAGAATCTTCGAAGTCTGGCCGCGTTTCAGGGGTTCGGCTCGAGGCGATTGTCTGATGCATCACGAAGACGGTACGCTCCACCGGTGAGAACTTCGTCAATTATGAAGGGACCCTCCCATTTGGGCTTGAGTTTGTCCTTTTTCTTCTCCGGCAGGCGTAGAACGACTTCGCCAACGTTGTAAGTCTTGGCCCGTACTTCTCTGCTTTGATATCTTCGAGCCTGCTATTGGTAAAATGCTGAACAGGCTTTTGCGACATCGCGCTCCTCCTCCAGGGCATCTAGGCTGTCCTGCCGATCAAGCTCGGCTTCTCTCTCTTCGTACATACGCACTCGAGGTGAGTCGTGAATAATATCGCAGGGCAACACGGCCTCTGCGCCATACACCATGAAGAAAGGTGTGTATCCGGTAGTACGGTTGGGCGTGGTCCGCAGCCCCCAGAGTACAGAGTCGAGCTCCTCAACCCAGTGCTTGTCTGACTCTTTCAAAGACCGCACTAGTCTGGGCTTGATGCCGCTCATAATAAGACCATTGGCCCGTACGACTTGACCGTTGGTTTATGGGTGGTAGACGGATGCGTAATTGAGTTTAATGCCCAGATTAGTACACCAGGTTTTTCCCTCATCGGCTGTGAAGTTAGAGCCGTTGTCGGTGATGATGCTGTGTGGGACACCATAACGGTGCACAACACCGGATATGAAGTCTATCACCGGGCCGGACTCAGCCGTTTTGACCGGTTTAGCCTCTATCCACTTAGTGAATTTGTCCACCATAACCAGCAGATATTTTTTCTTATGGCTTCCCCCTTTAAGGGGTCCAACCATATCCAGTCCCCAGACCGCGAAAGGCCAAGTGATGGGGATAGTCTGTAAGGCAGTTGGGGGCATGTGGCTTTGGTTGGCGAAGAGCTGGCACCCGACGCAGCGTTGGACAAGGTCCTGCGCATCTGCTTGGGCCGTCGACCAATAAAACCCTGTACGGAAGGCCTTGCTAACAAGGGCCCGGGCTGCGGCGTGGTGTCCACCTAGACCAGCGTGAATTTCTGCCAAAAGCTGCCGCCCCTCCTCCTCGGAGATACATCTTTGAAGTACTCCGGTAGTGCTTTTCTTGTAGAGCTCTCCGTCATGAACCTTGTAGGCCTTCGAGCACCGGACAATGCGGCGGGCCTCATTTTGGTCTTCGGGAAGCTCCTTCCTATCAATGTGGGCCAAGAAGGGTTCGGTCCATGGGGCAATGACTGCCATAATGAGATGGGCCGACGGTGTAATTTCAGTGGCTGAGCCCCCGATGATATCGATGTGTTCAGAATCTGGGGTTGTGTTCGGATCTGGACTATTGTTGCCGCCCTCCCCTTGCCACACCATGGATGGCTTAAAAAGCCTTTCCAGGAAGATGTTAGGTGGGACAGGGTTGTGCTTAGTGGCAATGCGAGCAAGGACGTCTGCCGCCTGGTTACTTTCTCGGGCGACATGATGAAATTCAAGCCCCTCGAACCGAGTCGACATTTGTAAGACGGCATTGCGATAAGCTGCCATCTTTGGATCTTTGGCTTCAAAGTCTCTGTTTATTTGAGATATTGTGAGGTTTGAGTCCCCGTGCACCTCCAGGCGCTGTATGCCCATGGATACGGCCATCCGAAGACCGTGCAATAAGGCCTCGTATTCGGCTGCGTTGTTGGAGTCTGTGTATAATATTTGGAGTACATACTGGACAACATCTCTAGTGGGGGACGTTAACACGACGCCGGCTCCCAGCCCCACCAACATTTTGGAGCCGTCAAAATACATAACCCAATTGGAATATGTGTCGCACTCTTTAGGGAGTTCGGCCTCTGTCCATTCGGCGACAAAGTCGGCCAGTACTTGGGATTTGATGGCTCGACGGGGCTTGTATGTTATGTCAAATGGAAGTAGCTCGATAGCCCATTTGGCAATCCGGCCTGTGGCGTCGCGGTTGTTTATTGTGTCATTCAGTGGTACTTCAGAGGCCACCGTGATTGAACACTCCTGGAAGTAGTGTCGTAGCTTTCGTGATGCCAAGAAGACCGCGTATGCTATCTTTTGATAATGGGGGTACCGGGATTTGCATGGTGTGAGCACAGTAGATACGTAGTATACTGGTTTTTGAAGTGGGAATTTGTGTCCATCCTGCTCTCGTTCGACGACGAGCACGGCGCTTACCACCTGATGTGTTGCCGATATGTATAGCAACATGGGTTCGCCAGCGTTTGGTGCGGCCAGGATTGGGTTGCTTGCTAGGAGGGCCTTTATTTCCTCCAGTCCGGCAGTCGCCGCGTCTGTCCATTCGAAGTTATCGGTGCGCCGTAAAAGGCGATAAAGTGGTAGTGCCTTTTCTCCTAATCTGGAGATAAAGCGACTTAACGCTGCCATGCAACCAGCTAGTTTTTGGACTTGTTTCAGGTCTGTTGGCGTAGCCAACTGTGACAGAGCTTGGATTTTAGCTGGATTTGCTTCTATTCCTCTATTGGAAACGATGAAGCCCAGCAGTTTTCCAGCAGGACGCCGAAGACATATTTTTCCGGGTTGAGCTTAATGTCATACACACGGAGGTTGTCGAATGTAAGACATAAGTCATCTATTAGTGTTTCGACGTGCCTAGTTTTGATGACGACGTCGTCCACGTAAGCTTCAACTGTCTTGCCGATCTGCTTCTCCAGGCATGTTTGGATCATGAGTTGGTATGTGGCGCCGGTGTTCTTGAGCCCAAAGGGCATGGTGTTGAAGCAGAATGGCCCATATGGGGTAATAAATGTTGTTGCAGCTTGATCGGACTCCTTCATTTTGATTTGATGGTATCCGGAATATGCATCGAGGAAACACAGTGAGTCGTGTCATGCGGTGGCGTCGATGATTTGATCAATGTGGGGGAGGGGGAAGGGATCCTTAGGGCAAGCCTTGTTGAGGTCCTTGAAATCGACACACAGGCGCCAGGATTTGTCCTTCTTTGGTACCATCACCAGGTTTGCCAGCCAGTCCGGATGTTTGATTTCTCTAATGAATCCGGCTTCGATAAGCTTGGCCAGCTCCTCCCCCATGGCTTGCCGCTTGGGTTCAGAAAAGCGTTGCAGTGTTTGCTTGACCGGTTTGAATCCCTTTAATATATTGAGGCTATGTTCGGCCAGCTTGCGTGGGATCCCTGGCATATCTGAAGGGTGCCAGCACTACAAAAAAATTACACTTCCGTGATGATACGTGTTTGTCACAGTAGGTCGCATTTTTTGTCATGCATGTACATCCATGACAATTTTATGACAGAATCAAGATAGTCATACCTGTGCTGTCGTAGAAGTGTTCCATGACATTACCAAAATTATCATCACGGAAGTGTCCACTTCCATGACGATAAATCGCGCGTCACAGAAGTGCTTTCGTCAAGGGTGACTGACACGTGGCATCCACCATAACGGAATGCCGTTAAGCTATCGGGTCCGGTTTTGGATCCGATAACCCGCTAACAGCCCCGCCCCCCCCCCCCCCCCCCCCCCCCCCCCCCCCCCCCCCCCCCCCCCCCCCCCCCCCCCCCCCCCCCCCCCCCCCCCCCCCCCCCCCCCCCCCCCCCCCCCCCCCCCCCCCCCCCCCCCCCCCCCCCCCCCCCCCCCCCCCCCCCCCCCCCCCCCCCCCCCCCCCCCCCCCCCCCCCCCCCCCCCCCCCCCCCCCCCCCCCCCCCCCCCCCCCCCCCCCCCCCCCCCCCCCCCCCCCCCCCCCCCCCCCCCCCCCCCCCCCCCCCCCCCCCCCCCCCCCCCCCCCCCCCCCCCCCCCCCCCCCCCCCCCCCCCCCCCCCCCCCCCCCCCCCCCCCCCCCCCCCCCCCCCCCCCCCCCCCCCCCCCCCCCCCCCCCCCCCCCCCCCCCCCCCCCCCCCCCCCCCCCCCCCCCCCCCCCCCCCCCCCCCCCCCCCCCCCCCCCCCCCCCCCCCCCCCCCCCCCCCCCCCCCCCCCCCCCCCCCCCCCCCCCCCCCCCCCCCCCCCCCCCCCCCCCCCCCCCCCCCCCCCCCCCCCCCCCCCCCCCCCCCCCCCCCTACTTTCGGCCCGTTACTGTCATTTTCTGCTTGTGGGCCAAATACAGCCCGTGATTACAGTCGGCCCGTTTGTGGTCCGTTAATACGTTGGGCCGTTTTCATAGCGTCATCAAATACGGCCTATTAACGACGGCCCATTATGGTCGGCCCATGAACGAATGATTTCAACTCTAGCCCATTTATGGCCATAATGTGGTCTATTATTGGCCCATGTTTGGCCAACCGATCATACGGCCCGTAGAAGGCCCATTGATGATACGGCCCGTAGAAGGCCCATTGTGTCTATGCCCCGTAGAAGGCCCATTGTTTCTACGGCCCTTAGAAGGCCCATTGTTTCTACGGCCCTTAGAAGGCCCATTGTTTCTACGGCCCGAAGGAGGCCCATGTTAACTACAGTAAATATGTAGCCCATTGTTAATGTGGCCTAGTTTTAAAAAATAGGTTATTCCGGCCACTAGCAAACCGCGGAAAAAGAACTGCACTGACTACAAGAAAACAAATAAACAAGACAATGGAAATAAATAAGCAAGTAACTTACGCTAGGCTATCATGGCTATTACACATATTACATCCACTGGGCATCAAAGTTCGCCACAAGTGCAAATATAGGGAACAAAGCAGCATATAAACGCCGCAGCAAAACAAGTCCAGAACTGAAACCACTTAAGAAGAGCTCAAGAAACAATATCCTGGGTACCCATAATGCTGGCAAGATGCTTAGCAAGCTTATTAACTTTCTATTGTTTGGCGCTTAAATCCTCCAGCACTTGCTGTTGCACCAGAAAGTATGCATCTGAATTCTGCAGGGACTTCCTCAGTCCTTCGGCTTCCTGTCGCATAACATCTGATCGATGTCTTTCAACTTGAAGTTGAGACTCAAGAAGCCGAACTGATTCATGCAGCGAGTTCGAAGAGCTGGTGCCAGCAGTAGTAGCCAGTAACTCGAACACTACAACAAGACAGGACTTTGGGGTTGTCTCAGTGTCTTCAATATAGTTTTTATCAGCTTTCTTGGAGAACAACAGGGATGTCTCACTATCTTGAACCTGATCTGCATTACTTCCTTTACCATTGCATAACGGGGTACTCTTCTCCAATATTTTCCCCCCCCCCCCCCCCCCCCCCCCCCCCCCCCCCCCCCCCCCCCCCCCCCCCCCCCCCCCCCCCCCCCCCCCCCCCCCCCCCCCCCCCCCCCCCCCCCCCCCCCCCCCCCCCCCCCCCCCCCCCCCCCCCCCCCCCCCCCCCCCCCCCCCCCCCCCCCCCCCCCCCCCCCCCCCCCCCCCCCCCCCCCCCCCCCCCCCCCCCCCCCCCCCCCCCCCCCCCCCCCCCCCCCCCCCCCCCCCCCCCCCCCCCCCCCCCCCCCCCCCCCCCCCCCCCCCCCCCCCCCCCCCCCCCCCCCCCCCCCCCCCCCCCCCCCCCCCCCCCCCCCCCCCCCCCCCCCCCCCCCCCCCCCCCCCCCCCCCCCCCCCCCCCCCCCCCCCCCCCCCCCCCCCCCCCCCCCCCCCCCCCCCCCCCCCCCCCCCCCCCCCCCCCCCCCCCCCCCCCCCCCCCCCCCCCCCCCCCCCCCCCCCCCCCCCCCCCCCCCCCCCCCCCCCCCCCCCCCCCCCCCCCCCCCCCCCCCCCCCCCCCCCCCCCCCCCCCCCCCCCCCCCCCCCCCCCCCCCCCCCCCCCCCCCCCCCCCCCCCCCCCCCCCCCCCCCCCCCCCCCCCCCCCCCCCCCCCCCCCCCCCCCCCCCCCCCCCCCCCCCCCCCCCCCCCCCCCCCCCCCCCCCCCCCCCCCCCCCCCCCCCCCCCCCCCCCCCCCCCCCCCCCCCCCCCCCCCCCCCCCCCCCCCCCCCCCCCCCCCCCCCCCCCCCCCCCCCCCCCCCCCCCCCCCCCCCCCCCCCCCCCCCCCCCCCCCCCCCCCCCCCCCCCCCCCCCCCCCCCCCCCCCCCCCCCCCCCCCCCCCCCCCCCCCCCCCCCCCCCCCCCCCCCCCCCCCCCCCCCCCCCCCCCCCCCCCCCCCCCCCCCCCCCCCCCCCCCCCCCCCCCCCCCCCCCCCCCCCCCCCCCCCCCCCCCCCCCCCCCCCCCCCCCCCCCCCCCCCCCCCCCCCCCCCCCCCCCCCCCCCCCCCCCCCCCCCCCCCCCCCCCCCCATCATGGCATGATATAATTCAAATATATGATTTATATACTAAGGAAGTGAGCATAGGGCAATCGCATATATGATGTGTCAACTAAGGAGATGGCATTCAATATCGTGTATATGATGTAAAAACTAAGCATTGCAATACAACATATGCATGATATGAGTAATATAACCCTGCCAAGTTTGAGCATACACCTCAGGGGGGTAATAGGACTGGTCATCTGCCTCTGAATCCTCCTCTGAAGAGCTATCTGTAACCAGCAACATATTTGCTTCACCAGGTAGCATTGTCTGCTCTGAAGACCTTGTTTTCACTCCAGATTTCTCCATCACCAATTCAAATGGCTGATGCACAGGAAGAGCAGTTGAATATACAAACAGTGTCGACAAAAGCAATGAGAAATACAAAAAAAAAGGACGGCATGATATAATTCACATATATGACGCTTGGCTAAACAGCATGGCATTGCATAATTCACATATATAATGCCTTGCAACGAGATAGCATTGCATAATTCACATATATAATGTCTTGCAAAAAGATGGCATTGCATAATTCACATATATGGTAATTAGAGACTAAACAGGTGGCATTCACACAACTCATGTCTAAACTAAGCAAATGACATAGCAATGCAAGATACCATACACACGATATGAGCAACATAACCCTGCCAAGTTGGAGCATGCACCTCGGGGGGGGGGGGGCCCCCCCCCCCCCCCCCCCCCCCCCCCCCCCCCCCCCCCCCCCCCCCCCCCCCCCCCCCCCCCCCCCCCCCCCCCCCCCCCCCCCCCCCCCCCCCCCCCCCCCCCCCCCCCCCCCCCCCCCCCCCCCCCCCCCCCCCCCCCCCCCCCCCCCCCCCCCCCCCCCCCCCCCCCCCCCCCCCCCCCCCCCCCCCCCCCCCCCCCCCCCCCCCCCCCCCCCCCCCCCCCCCCCCCCCCCCCCCCCCCCCCCCCCCCCCCCCCCCCCCCCCCCCCCCCCCCCCCCCCCCCCCCCCCCCCCCCCCCCCCCCCCCCCCCCCCCCCCCCCCCCCCCCCCCCCCCCCCCCCCCCCCCCCCCCCCCCCCCCCCCCCCCCCCCCCCCCCCCCCCCCCCCCCCCCCCCCCCCCCCCCCCCCCCCCCCCCCCCCCCCCCCCCCCCCCCCCCCCCCCCCCCCCCCCCCCCCCCCCCCCCCCCCCCCCCCCCCCCCCCCCCCCCCCCCCCCCCCCCCCCCCCCCCCCCCCCCCCCCCCCCCCCCCCCCCCCCCCCCCCCCCCCCCCCCCCCCCCCCCCCCCCCCCCCCCCCCCCCCCCCCCCCCCCCCCCCCCCCCCCCCCCCCCCCCCCCCCCCCCCCCCCCCCCCCCCCCCCCCCCCCCCCCCCCCCCCCCCCCCCCCCCCCCCCCCCCCCCCCCCCCCCCCCCCCCCCCCCCCCCCCCCCCCCCCCCCCCCCCCCCCCCCCCCCCCCCCCCCCCCCCCCCCCCCCCCCCCCCCCCCCCCCCCCCCCCCCCCCCCCCCCCCCCCCCCCCCCCCCCCCCCCCCCCCCCCCCCCCCCCCCCCCCCCCCCCCCCCCCCCCCCCCCCCCCCCCCCCCCCCCCCCCCCCCCCCCCCCCCCCCCCCCCCCCCCCCCCCCCCCCCCCCCCCCCCCCCCCCCCCCCCCCCCCCCCCCCCCCCCCCCCCCCCCCCCCCCCCCCCCCCCCCCCCCCCCCCCCCCCCCCCCCCCCCCCCCCCCCCCCCCCCCCCCCCCCCCCCCCCCCCCCCCCCCCCCCCCCCCCCCCCCCCCCCCCCCCCCCCCCCCCCCCCCCCCCCCCCCCCCCCCCCCCCCCCCCCCCCCCCCCCCCCCCCCCCCCCCCCCCCCCCCCCCCCCCCCCCCCCCCCCCCCCCCCCCCCCCCCCCCCCCCCCCCCCCCCCCCCCCCCCCCCCCCCCCCCCCCCCCCCCCCCCCCCCCCCCCCCCCCCCCCCCCCCCCCCCCCCCCCCCCCCCCCCCCCCCCCCCCCCCCCCCCCCCCCCCCCCCCCCCCCCCCCCCCCCCCCCCCCCCCCCCCCCCCCCCCCCCCCCCCCCCCCCCCCCCCCCCCCCCCCCCCCCCCCCCCCCCCCCCCCCCCCCCCCCCCCCCCCCCCCCCCCCCCCCCCCCCCCCCCCCCCCCCCCCCCCCCCCCCCCCCCCCCCCCCCCCCCCCCCCCCCCCCCCCCCCCCCCCCCCCCCCCCCCCCCCCCCCCCCCCCCCCCCCCCCCCCCCCCCCCCCCCCCCCCCCCCCCCCCCCCCCCCCCCCCCCCCCCCCCCCCCCCCCCCCCCCCCCCCCCCCCCCCCCCCCCCCCCCCCCCCCCCCCCCCCCCCCCCCCCCCCCCCCCCCCCCCCCCCCCCCCCCCCCCCCCCCCCCCCCCCCCCCCCCCCCCCCCCCCCCCCCCCCCCCCCCCCCCCCCCCCCCCCCCCCCCCCCCCCCCCCCCCCCCCCCCCCCCCCCCCCCCCCCCCCCCCCCCCCCCCCCCCCCCCCCCCCCCCCCCCCCCCCCCCCCCCCCCCCCCCCCCCCCCCCCCCCCCCCCCCCCCCCCCCCCCCCCCCCCCCCCCCCCCCCCCCCCCCCCCCCCCCCCCCCCCCCCCCCCCCCCCCCCCCCCCCCCCCCCCCCCCCCCCCCCCCCCCCCCCCCCCCCCCCCCCCCCCCCCCCCCCCCCCCCCCCCCCCCCCCCCCCCCCCCCCCCCCCCCCCCCCCCCCCCCCCCCCCCCCCCCCCCCCCCCCCCCCCCCCCCCCCCCCCCCCCCCCCCCCCCCCCCCCCCCCCCCCCCCCCCCCCCCCCCCCCCCCCCCCCCCCCCCCCCCCCCCCCCCCCCCCCCCCCCCCCCCCCCCCCCCCCCCCCCCCCCCCCCCCCCCCCCCCCCCCCCCCCCCCCCCCCCCCCCCCCCCCCCCCCCCCCCCCCCCCCCCCCCCCCCCCCCCCCCCCCCCCCCCCCCCCCCCCCCCCCCCCCCCCCCCCCCCCCCCCCCCCCCCCCCCCCCCCCCCCCCCCCCCCCCCCCCCCCCCCCCCCCCCCCCCCCCCCCCCCCCCCCCCCCCCCCCCCCCCCCCCCCCCCCCCCCCCCCCCCCCCCCCCCCCCCCCCCCCCCCCCCCCCCCCCCCCCCCCCCCCCCCCCCCCCCCCCCCCCCCCCCCCCCCCCCCCCCCCCCCCCCCCCCCCCCCCCCCCCCCCCCCCCCCCCCCCCCCCCCCCCCCCCCCCCCCCCCCCCCCCCCCCCCCCCCCCCCCCCCCCCCCCCCCCCCCCCCCCCCCCCCCCCCCCCCCCCCCCCCCCCCCCCCCCCCCCCCCCCCCCCCCCCCCCCCCCCCCCCCCCCCCCCCCCCCCCCCCCCCCCCCCCCCCCCCCCCCCCCCCCCCCCCCCCCCCCCCCCCCCCCCCCCCCCCCCCCCCCCCCCCCCCCCCCCCCCCCCCCCCCCCCCCCCCCCCCCCCCCCCCCCCCCCCCCCCCCCCCCCCCCCCCCCCCCCCCCCCCCCCCCCCCCCCCCCCCCCCCCCCCCCCCCCCCCCCCCCCCCCCCCCCCCCCCCCCCCCCCCCCCCCCCCCCCCCCCCCCCCCCCCCCCCCCCCCCCCCCCCCCCCCCCCCCCCCCCCCCCCCCCCCCCCCCCCCCCCCCCCCCCCCCCCCCCCCCCCCCCCCCCCCCCCCCCCCCCCCCCCCCCCCCCCCCCCCCCCCCCCCCCCCCCCCCCCCCCCCCCCCCCCCCCCCCCCCCCCCCCCCCCCCCCCCCCCCCCCCCCCCCCCCCCCCCCCCCCCCCCCCCCCCCCCCCCCCCCCCCCCCCCCCCCCCCCCCCCCCCCCCCCCCCCCCCCCCCCCCCCCCCCCCCCCCCCCCCCCCCCCCCCCCCCCCCCCCCCCCCCCCCCCCCCCCCCCCCCCCCCCCCCCCCCCCCCCCCCCCCCCCCCCCCCCCCCCCCCCCCCCCCCCCCCCCCCCCCCCCCCCCCCCCCCCCCCCCCCCCCCCCCCCCCCCCCCCCCCCCCCCCCCCCCCCCCCCCCCCCCCCCCCCCCCCCCCCCCCCCCCCCCCCCCCCCCCCCCCCCCCCCCCCCCCCCCCCCCCCCCCCCCCCCCCCCCCCCCCCCCCCCCCCCCCCCCCCCCCCCCCCCCCCCCCCCCCCCCCCCCCCCCCCCCCCCCCCCCCCCCCCCCCCCCCCCCCCCCCCCCCCCCCCCCCCCCCCCCCCCCCCCCCCCCCCCCCCCCCCCCCCCCCCCCCCCCCCCCCCCCCCCCCCCCCCCCCCCCCCCCCCCCCCCCCCCCCCCCCCCCCCCCCCCCCCCCCCCCCCCCCCCCCCCCCCCCCCCCCCCCCCCCCCCCCCCCCCCCCCCCCCCCCCCCCCCCCCCCCCCCCCCCCCCCCCCCCCCCCCCCCCCCCCCCCCCCCCCCCCCCCCCCCCCCCCCCCCCCCCCCCCCCCCCCCCCCCCCCCCCCCCCCCCCCCCCCCCCCCCCCCCCCCCCCCCCCCCCCCCCCCCCCCCCCCCCCCCCCCCCCCCCCCCCCCCCCCCCCCCCCCCCCCCCCCCCCCCCCCCCCCCCCCCCCCCCCCCCCCCCCCCCCCCCCCCCCCCCCCCCCCCCCCCCCCCCCCCCCCCCCCCCCCCCCCCCCCCCCCCCCCCCCCCCCCCCCCCCCCCCCCCCCCCCCCCCCCCCCCCCCCCCCCCCCCCCCCCCCCCCCCCCCCCCCCCCCCCCCCCCCCCCCCCCCCCCCCCCCCCCCCCCCCCCCCCCCCCCCCCCCCCCCCCCCCCCCCCCCCCCCCCCCCCCCCCCCCCCCCCCCCCCCCCCCCCCCCCCCCCCCCCCCCCCCCCCCCCCCCCCCCCCCCCCCCCCCCCCCCCCCCCCCCCCCCCCCCCCCCCCCCCCCCCCCCCCCCCCCCCCCCCCCCCCCCCCCCCCCCCCCCCCCCCCCCCCCCCCCCCCCCCCCCCCCCCCCCCCCCCCCCCCCCCCCCCCCCCCCCCCCCCCCCCCCCCCCCCCCCCCCCCCCCCCCCCCCCCCCCCCCCCCCCCCCCCCCCCCCCCCCCCCCCCCCCCCCCCCCCCCCCCCCCCCCCCCCCCCCCCCCCCCCCCCCCCCCCCCCCCCCCCCCCCCCCCCCCCCCCCCCCCCCCCCCCCCCCCCCCCCCCCCCCCCCCCCCCCCCCCCCCCCCCCCCCCCCCCCCCCCCCCCCCCCCCCCCCCCCCCCCCCCCCCCCCCCCCCCCCCCCCCCCCCCCCCCCCCCCCCCCCCCCCCCCCCCCCCCCCCCCCCCCCCCCCCCCCCCCCCCCCCCCCCCCCCCCCCCCCCCCCCCCCCCCCCCCCCCCCCCCCCCCCCCCCCCCCCCCCCCCCCGAAAACGGCCCAACGTATTAACGGGCCACAAACGGGCCGACTGTAACCACGGGTTGAATTTGGCCCACAATCAGAAAATGACAGTAACGGGCCGTAAGTAAACGAATGCTGGAAATGAGCCCAAGAATAAATGGGCCCTGAGAAGGCCGAAAGATAACATGGGCTGGAAACGGCCCAACGGAATAATGGGCCGTTAATGGGTATAAAGTGATACACTCTTCATTATGGGCCAGTTTCACCACGTGCCGTTAATGGGTATAAAGTGATACACTGTTCATTACGGGCCAGTTTTACCACGGGCTGTTAATGCGCCGAGAGTTACAAAGGGCCTCATATGGGCTGAAAGACATCATGGGCCATACATGGGCTGGAAGTTAAAACGGGCTGGAATTATATTGGACGGCCCAGATGACGCTACTGGGCCTAATTCAGATAGGCCGTAAACGGGCCCTGGGTTAGCGGGCTGTAAATGGGCTATATGCGAACAGGCCATTAACAGGCTTGCCGTGGGCCGGCCCGCCACCATTTGACAAAGTCAAACGGGTCGGCCTTTTCACAGGAATGGGCCTCTGTTGGGCCGTGCCACGTGTCGACGTATCATAGGCGCTTTGGGTCCAATGAGTGGATGACATCTGTCCCAACGGTGAGCCAACACGTGTTTCCTCCAGCCAATGATGATTTTACACGTGGAAAATCGCCATTGGTCGACGCTGTTAACGGGTTATCGGATCCAAAACCGGACCCGATAGCTTAACGACGTTCTGTTACGGTGGATGCCACGTGTCTGTCACCCTTGACGAAAGCACTTCTGTGACGCGCAATTTATTGTCATGGAAGTGGACACTTCTGTGATGATAATTTTGGTTATGTCATGGAACACTTCTACGACAGCACAGGTATGACTATCTTGATTCTGTCATAAAATCGTCATGGATGTACATGCATGACAGAAAACGTGACCTACTGTGACAAACACGTATCATCACGGAAGTGTATTTTTTTTGTAGTGAGTAGTAGATGCAGAATCGTTTCGGTCTACTTGTCGCGGACGTGATGCCTATATACATGATCATGCCTAGATATTCTCATAATTATGCACTTTTCTATGAATTGCTCGACAGTAATTTGTTCACCCACCGTAATACTTATGCTATCTTGAGA
>JAAAWM010011935.1:0-127695 GCA_036873465.1 Thinopyrum obtusiflorum | reverse complement strand
ATCTCGGTGGGACTGAGATCCATATCGGTGGATCCGATTTGTTAGGGTTTGGCAGTGGCTAAGTCCAGATGAACTCGGTGGCTCCGGATAGGAAATTTTGGTGGGGCCGAGTTGGAATGTAGGATTTGGACATATTTGGATGGAGAAAGTGGTTGAGGGTTTTTGGAGCAATGTCACTAAGCACTTGAGCAAAAAGATCGTTAAGCAACACCTCATCCCCTTTTAATAGTACTAGATGACCCGGTTGCGCCAATGGCGCAAGAAGCCAGTTAGAAGCAATGTTAGTAGTGAGTAAGTAGAGAGATGTAGATGGAAAGATAATGCAATGTGGATTGTATTAGAAATAGTAGGATGACCTAATAAGCACATACATGTAGCATTACACTGAATAGAACATCTGAAGATGAATAAACAATGTCATACAATACTAATGCAAGGATGCCATGGACAGAGCAAAATGAAAATAGGGCCTATATAAAATCCTCTTTGAAATTCTAACTGGTGAACAGTTGCGAATGCTTGCAATTTCACTCAATGAGATATGGGTGAAAACAGTAAATGTATACTATTTTTGCTCTGACGGGGGATCATAAGACACAAAAAAACACTACTTTTAGATATACATATTAGATATAAACATCATCGAGGCTCCAAATTAAATACACCTCTATAATAAGAAAATTAAGAGAAAGCCAATTTCATAGTTTCCAACACCACCTCATTGTTGTATAGTGACTGGACAGCGGGGACTCACATCTTGCCAGGATAGAGTTATTTCCGGCACCATTCACCTTACTGCATATTCCAAACATGCACTCAAAAGAGCTACCCTTCATGCCCAATTAAATCATATAGTGGGCAATCATAAAAGGGCGCTTAAGAAATCATTTAAAAAACCAATGAAAACACACGTAAACTCCATCAATCCATGGTAAATAAAGGCATACTGTATTTTCTTTCGAAAATTCATTGAGGCAAACATATAGAGCTTTTAGCCCACGACAAAGAAGACGTGTAACCTGAAACAGTTTGGTTCTTTTAACCCACCCAACTTTCTAAAACCATGTCATTTTAGATTTTGTATTTTGTAACTCATAACATGAATTCATCATTAATGGGTGCCAAAACTGGATTGATCTCAGATTTGATACTCTGTAAAGAATAAAATATGATAGCAGATAAGAAAGTAAAACTAATAGTGCCCACTCTTTTCTGTCTAGTTTTGGCATTGGGCATAATTAGGAGAAGCAGTGGGAAAACTATATGTAACCTATAGAAGCAGACCACAGAATGCCCTTCTCCAAGGCAGGGTATACCTAGCAACACTGCAACTAAGAAGGAAAGAATACGAATGAATTAAGAGGGTGGGGGTCCCTGAAAAATAAGCATGAAAAGACAATACGAACACCATACATATGTTGACGCAGGCAAAAGAATCAGACCATGTAATGCATATATAATCTATTGCAGACCTTGCCAAGTAGAAACAGAGTGACAAGCTACACAGGATGCATCAATTTACATATTTTCAACCCAGAAAGAGGGCACAAAAAAAAACAAATGCACTAAATTCAAGTAGACATAATGTAACTAATATCTGAACTGGAGCTATATTTTAGTTGGAAGAAAAGTACTGAGTGTTAACACAATTTACTAATCATCATGCCTTGCTATTTATGGAGGGTTCACATTCCAGGTTCATCTGCCAAGTGCTAAACATGGACCAAGTAACAGTTCCACATGCCAATATAAAAGTTTACTTACTCGCGCCTAATATATTAGACATGCACATAGGTTTACTTTGTATTGGACAAATGGAGGCTGGCGTTAGTTTGAGGGTAACTCCAAATAACCAAAGCATAAAACATTGAGAACCATGTATATTTTCTAGTTTAACCTGAAAGTGGCATAAAATGAAACTGAAAGAAACAAAAATAAAAAAGTAAAGGTTTGACGTATTTCCAATAAAAACCCACCTTTCAAAGAAAATAGGATTATTTAAGTACACAATATAAGCCTTAGATCAAAAACCATTGGGCATATAGGATACACATTGCACAAACTAATGTATCATGTTCAAACCAATACACATGAAGCAGCAGTGCATTTTTTCCTTTCGAAACACGGAAATTGGCAGCCACAAATAATAAGAGTGAGATCAGTTAGAAGCACCTTGATACTCTTTGACCTTGGCCATCTAAATATTCCAAATAGATGTAAGACCAGCCTGCTTTTCTTGAAGCATGACACATGACAAAATCATCCTGTGTAATGAGAAATGTGACTGGCTTCATCTGAAGTAGGCAATAATATATCTGAACAAACAAGGCACGTACTTGGCACCAAAATTCAGCACATATGTTTTTACTTTTTTACTTCTCTGTTACATTGATACTGAATTGGGCGAGGAGCTTCAGTAATAAAAAAAATGGTTACCGTAATTTCCACTGAAGCTTACTGCAGAAAATTCAGTATTTTTTTTGGTAAAAGTTAACATTGAAAAACATAATTCTCAGAATTCTAGCTTGTATAGCTTATCATAACAAGAATTTCAGTAGGGAGATGATTACTAAGGGAAACTTCTTTTTCCACTATTTCTCATACACATACAGCTACAAAACATTGATTTTGGGGAACTTGGCACCAGGGACATACAGTTCAACAATCATAACTTTACTACTCAGCAACGTGTGATCAAAGGGGAACTCACCTAGCACAAACCAGCATGTCAACATAGTTTATTTCATCTCCTCTTGAGACCACTCGAGATTGCACACATGCTCATATCCAAGTGCGCTACTCTCTGAACCTACATGTGAACCACCATTAAATAGGCAAGACTAATATTTCAGATAGGAGAGTGTCCAATGCCGCATCGCCTTGTTTATACCTCGTCTTCGTCGTCGATCGATGTGTCCAAAAGTTTGAACATGCATTATGTCTAGAATCATTTGCCAGGCCAGAGCATTATGCAAACCAAAATTTGCACTACAAATTCGTTGGGTCGTCCAGGACAACGCCCCTATGAACAAGAGGGTTCGTTCCATTTCCAGGCCACTCATTTGTATGCTACAGACTCCATGGATCTTGAGTCTCTAAATAACAATCCAAGCAGCAGCAGCAGGAGGAGGAGGAGGTTAATCGGGTTAATCGGGACTGACCGCGGCGTGGGGCTCGAAGGGGTGCTCCTTCTCGAGGTGCGCGATGAGGGAGGCGATGTTGTGGTCCTCGTAGCAGTAGGGGCAGGCGAAGTCAATCCTGGCCGCGTTCTCGTCGCCGTCCATGTCCAGCTCGTCCATCCCCGCCCGATCTGCTCACGCAAGAACCGACAAATCAATCAATCAGCCATGAAACCCAGCGCAGAGCGATTCGATCCAATCGATGGATCCCGGGAGGGAGGGAGGGTACCGGCGTGGCCGAGCTGCGCCGCGTAGAATCGCTTCGCGGCGTCCAGGCGCGAGATGCAGTGCTCCGAGTCCATTTAGATAGATAGGTAGGGCTGCCACTCGCCTGCGCCGCTCGTCCCTCCTCAGCCTCCTGCCCTCTCCTCCGCTTCTCGGCTTGTCCCGGTGGGTGGATGAGAGTAGACAGGGGAGGGAGAGGAGGGGAGGCCGCCTTATCGGGACGGGAGGTGGGGGAATGAGATGTATAGGGGATAGATCAAGAACGTGGGGGTGAGAAGAGGTGGCGGCCGCTTCCATCCCACGCCGGCGTCGGTGCTTGCGGCCGAGAGGGGGGAATCGGAGGCGGCGAACGGAGGGGAGGAGGGGGAGAAGAGACGAGGGAGAGAGAGACGGACTGGCGAGGGAGATATTTGTGCGCTTTTTCGCTCGCTCGCTACAGTAACGCATGTACTGTTCATAGCGAATAAAAGGAGACGTGGCCGATGCCGCTAGTTGGGCGCACTGGCTCATCCTTTATATGTTCAATTGGCTTTCCTATGGACTCAATGTGATCTTGGATCACTTAACAAAAATGTAGAGTTTTGAGCTTTTGCCAATTCATGTCCTTAGCATTTTGAGGGGTCCACAATCACTAGTCCTTGCCATGCCAATCATTGAACATCCTGAAATATTTAACTTGAATGGACATTAGTTCAATGAGATATATGTTGTTATGAATTACCAAAACTACCTGGGGATTAGTTGCACTTTCACAATGATGAAGTAGAACCATAGAATGGAATGTAATCCTGCGAGGAGGAGTTCCATAACCTTAGGGTGATCCGCCTACCGAACAAACATATCGAACACTATATTCATGATACAAGGTAACTGGTATTACCGTCGCACTGGCACACTTGATGTATACCATAAACTGAATTTTCTCTGTGCCTAATCTCTCATTTGTAGGAAACATAACTTTGTTTTATGTGTTTATTTATGTTATTACTTTCAAGTGTTATTATTCTCGCTACCATAAACCCATCTTATTTAGTACTCTGGTTTATTTGCCTCTTGAGACAGTACCAGTATTTGTAGAATCACAAGCATTTACTTCACATAAGAACTGTGACAACTTGTGTGTGATGGAAATGCTACATATAAATACTCTCCTCCGCTCTTCATTGGACGATTACCAATCGGGACACTTACGTGAAAGTGCTACACTGCTACACCACCCTGTGTGTCTTGCAGGGACATCAGATGTTACAAAAGTGAATATTGTTCAACAAATATTTACAGGCTAGATGCGTTAAATTAAATTATGGGGGACATGTGCCTTAGATGATGCAAACACTCTTAGCGGGAAGCAATTACCAGGGCTTGCCAGAAATCTTGAATATATTTTTTCACACACTGTGGGCGAGAGGTGAAGGGGAACGTAGCATGAAAATCAAAAAAATTCCTATGAACACCCAAGATCTAATCTAGGAGATGCAAACAAACATGAGGGGAGTGTGTATACATACCCTTGAAGACCAAAAGCGTTAGCGTCGTAACGCGGTTGATGTAGTCGTACTCTTCACGATCCAATCGCGATCCAATCCGATCTAGTGCCGAACGGACGACACCTCCGAGATTAGCACATGTTCAGCTTGATGGCGTCCTCTCCTTCTTGATCCAGCAAGAGAGAGGGAGGAGGTAGATGAGATCGGAACCAGCACGATGACGTGGTGGTGGTGGTGGCAGCGGAATTCTGGCAGGGCTTGGCCAAGCGCGTACCGGAAGGTGGTGGAGGAGTATACGGGAGAGAGGGAGGCGCCAGACGGAAGGGTGCAGCCCCTTGCACACCTCCCCACTATATATTGGGGTTAGGGGGAGGGGGACGCCGGCCCAAGCCCCTCCTCCAAGGGAGGGGGCGGTGGCCCTAGGGGGTGGCTTGCCCCCCAAGCCAAGGGGGCGCCTCCTACCCCTAGGGTTTGCCCCTTTAGGTGCATGGGCCAGGTAGGGGGAAGTGGCTCCCAGCCCACTAGGGGCTGGTGCACCCCCCTTTGCTGTCCATGTGGCCCTCCGGGGTAGGTGGACCCCCGAAACCCCTTCGGTGCATCCGGTACAATACCGATATACCTCCAAACTTTTCCCGCGACCAAAATAGGACTTCCCATATATGAATATTTAC
This sequence comes from Thinopyrum obtusiflorum, assembly GCA_036873465.1. Taxonomy (NCBI): domain Eukaryota; kingdom Viridiplantae; phylum Streptophyta; class Magnoliopsida; order Poales; family Poaceae; genus Thinopyrum; species Thinopyrum obtusiflorum. The sequence goes on along the minus strand of JAAAWM010011935.1, from coordinate 122,133 downwards.
CTCCGAACCATTCTGAAGCTCCTCATGATATCCTGGATCCCATCCGGGACTCCAAACAACCTTCAAACTTTCCACTGTTAATATCTCATTACTACCCTAGCACTATCGAATGTTAAGCGTGCGACCCTACGGGTTCGGGAACATGTAGACATGACCGAGACACCTCTCCGGTCAATAACCAATAGCGGGACCTGGATGCCCATATTGATTCCTACATATTTAACAAAGATCTTTATCAGTTGAACCACGATGTCGAGGATTCAGTTAATCCCATATGCAATTCCCTTTGTCCGGCGATATGTTACTTGCCCGAGATTTGATCGTCGGTATCTCCATACCTAGTTCAATCTTGTTACCGGCAAGTCTCTTTACTCATTCCATAATACAAGATCATGTGGCTAACTCATTAGCTACATTGCTTGTAAGCTCTTTACGATGTTGTATTACCGAGAGAGTGACAAATCCCAGTCTCGATCCGTGCCAACCCAACAAACACCTTCGGAGATACCTGTAGAGCACCTTTATGATCACCCAGTTACAAAGTGACGTTTGGATACACACTAAGTATTCCTCTGGTGTTAGGGAGTTGCACGATCTCATGGTCTAAGGAACAGATACTTGACATGAAGAAAGTGGTAGCAAATAAACTAAACGATCTGATGCTAAGCTTACGGTTGGGTCTTGTCCATCGCATCATTCTCCTAATGATGTGATCCCATTATCAAATGACAACTCATGTCTATGGTCAGGAAACCATAACCATCTTTGATCAATGAGCTAGTCTAGTAGAGGCTCACTAGGGACATGGTGTTGTCTATGTATTCACACATGTATTTAAGTTTCTGGTCAATACAATTCTAGTATGAATAATAAACAATTATCATGAACAAGGAAATATGATAATAACCAATTTATTATTGCCTCTAGGGCATATTTCCAACAGTCTCCCACTTGCACTAGAGTCAATAATCTAGTTCACATCGCTATGTGATTAACACCCATGGAGTCCTGGTGCTGATCATGTTTTGCTTGTGGAAGAGGTTTAGTCAACGGGTCTGCCACATTCAGATCCGTATGTACTTCTGCAAATCCTTATGTCTACAACGCTCTGTTTGGAGCTACTCCAGCTAAGTGCTCCACTATTCAATACATATCCGGATTGAGGCTTTTAGTCATCCGGATCAGTGCCAAAGCTATCATCGACGTAACCCTTTACGACGAGCTTATCTTCACCTCCATAAACGAGAAACATGTCCTTAGTCCTCTTTAGGTACTTAAGGATATTTTTGACTATTGTTCAGTGATCTACTCTTGGATCACTTTTGGTGCCTTCCTGCTTGACTCATGGCAAGGCACACATCAGGTATGGTACACAGCATGGCATACATTATAGAGCCTATGGCTGAGGCATACGGGACGACCTTCATCCTTTCTCTTTCTTCTACCGTGATCGAGCTTTGAGTCTTACTCAGCTTCACACCTTACAATACAAGAAAGAACTCTTTCTTTGACTAATCCATTTTGAACTCCTTCAAAATCTTGTCAAGGTACGTGCTCTGTGAAAGTCTTATCAGGCGTCTTGATCTATCTCTATAGATCTTGATGCCCAATATGTAAGCAGCTTTACCCAGGTCTTCCTTTGAAAAACTCTTGTTCAAATAACCTTTTATGCTTTCTAGAAATTCTATATCATTTCCAATCAACAATATGTCATCCACATATAATATTAGAAATGCTACAGAGCTCCCACTCACTTTCTTGTAAATACAAGCTTCTCCGTAAGTTTGTATAAAACCAAAAGCTTTGATCACCTCATCAAAGCGTATATTACAACTCTGAGATGCTTGCACCAGTCCATAGATGGATCGCTGGAGCTTGCATACTTTGTTTGCATCCTTAGGATCGACAAAACCTTCCGGTTGCATCATATACAACTCTTCCTTAAGAAACCCGTTAAGGAATGCTGTTTTGACGTCCATCTGCCAGATCTCATAATCATAAAATGCGGCAATTGCTAACATAATTCTAATAGACTTAAGCATTGCTATGGGTGAGAAAGTCTCATCGTAGTCAACCCTTGAATTTGTCAGAAACCTTTTGCGACAAGTCGAGCTTTATAGACGGTGACATTACCACCAGCGTCTGTCTTCTTCCTAAAGATCCATTTATTCTCAATGGTCTGCTGGTCATCGGGCAAGTCCACCAAAGTCCATACTTTGTTCTCATACATGGATCCTATCTCGAATTTCAAGGCCTCAAGCCATTTGTCAGAATCCGGGCTCATCATTGCTTCTTCATAATTCGTCGATTCGCCGTTGTCCAACAACATGACTTCCAGGACGGGATTACCATACCACTCTGTTGCGGAACATACCCTGGTTGACCTACGAAGTTCAGTAGTAACTTGATCTAAAGTTTCATGATCATCATCATTAGCTTCCTCTCCTTCTAGTGTAGACATCATGGGAACTTCTTTCTATGATGTGCTACCTTCCAATTCGAGAGAAGGTACAATTACCTCATCAAGTTCTACTTTCCTCCCACTCACTTCTTTCAAGAGGAACTCCTTCTCTAGAAAGGACCCATTCTTGCCAACAAAGATTTTGCCCTCAGATCTGTGGTAGAAGGTATACCCAATGGTCTCTTTAGGGTATCCTATGAAGACGCACTTCTCCGCTTTGGGTTTGAGCTTATCAGGCTGAAGCCTTTTGACATAAGCGTCGCATCCCCAAACTTTAAGAAACGATAACTTAGGTTTCTTGCCAAACCATAATTCATACGGTGTCATCTCAACGGATTTAGATGATGCCCTGTTCAAAGTGAATGCGGCTATCTCTAATGCATAACCCCAAAATGATAGTGGCAAATCGGTAAGAGACATCATAAAATACACCATATCCAATAGAGTACGATTACGACGTTCGGACACACCATTATGCTGTGGTGTTCCCGGTGGCGTGAGCTATGAAACAATTCCACATTGTCTTAAATGCATACCAAACTCGTAACTCAAATATTCACCTCCACGATCAGATCGTAGAAATTTAATTTTCTTATTACGATGATTCTCCACTTCACTCTGAAACTCCTTGAACTTTTCAAATGTTTTAGACCTGTGTTTCATTAAGTAAATATACCCATATCTACTCAAATCATCTGTGAAGGTAAGAAAATAATGATATCCACCGCGTGCTTCAATACTCATCGAACCGCATACATCGGTATGTATTATTTCCAATAAGTCACTTGCCTGCTCCATTGTACCGGAAAATGGGGTTTTAGTCATCTTGCCCATGAGGCATGGTTCACATGTATCAAATGATTCATAATCAAGAGATTCCAAAAGTCCATCAGCATGGAGTTTCTTCATGCGCTTTACACCAATATGACCTAAGCGGCAGTGCCACAAGTATGTGGTACTGTCATCATTAACTTTGCATATTTTGGCATCGATATTATGAATATGTGTATCACTACGATCGAGATTCAACAGAAATAAACCATTCACTAAGGGTGCATGACCATAAAAGATATTATCCATATAAATAGAACAACCATTATTGTCTGTCTTAAATGAATAACCGTCTCGCAATAAACAAGATCCAGATATAATGTTCATGCTTAACGCAGGCACCAAATAACAATTATTCAGGTTCATAACTAATCCCGAAGGTAAACGTAGAGGGAGCGTGCCGACGGCGATCACATCAACCTTGGAACCATTTCCAACGCGCATCGTCACCTCATCCTTAGCTAGTGTCCGTTTATTCTGCAGCTCCTGTTTCAAGTTACAAATATTAGCAACCGAACCAGTATCAAATGCCCAGGCGCTACTATGAGCACTAGTAAGGTACACGTCAATAACATGTATATCAAATATACCTTTGTTGATGTTGCCAGCCTTCTTATCTGCCAAGTACTTGGGGCAGTTCCACTTCCAGTGACCATTCCCTTTGCAATAGAAGCACTCAGTCTCAGGTTTGGGTCCAGCCTTGGGTTTCTTCACGGGAGTGGAAACTGGCTTGCCATTCTTCTTGAAGTTCCATTTCTTTCCCTTGCCTTTCTTCTTGAAACTGGTGGTCTTGTTGACCATCAACACTTGATGCTCTTTCTTGATTTCTACTTCCGTGGCCTTTAGCATCGCGAAAAGCTCAGGGATCATTTTCTCCATCCCTTTCATATTATAGTTCATCACGAAGCCTTTGTAGCTCGGTGGCAGTGACTGGAGAACTCTGTCAATCGCTACTTCATCCGGAAGATTAACTCCCAACTGATTCAAGCGATTATAGTACCCAGACATTTTGAGTACATGCTCACTAACGGAGTTGTTCTCCTCCATCTTACAGCTAAAGAACTTGTTGGAGGTGTCATACCTCTCAACCCAGGCATGAGCCTGAAATACCAATTTTAGCTCCTGGAAAATCTCATATGCTCTATGGTGCTCAAAATGTCTTCGGAGCCCCGGTTCTAAGCCGTAAAGCATGGCGCATTGAACTATTGTGTAGTCATAATTCCTTGTCTGCCAGACATTCATAGCATCCAGATTTGCGGGAGCGGGTGGATCACCTAGCGGTGCATCAAGGACATATACTTTCTGTGCAGCAGTGAGGATAATCCTCAGATTATGGACCCAATCCGCATAGTTGCTACCATCATCTTTCAACTTTTCTTTCTCTAGGAACGCATTAAAATTCAGGGGAGCTACAGCGTGAGCCATTGATCTACAACATTAATTTGCAAAGACAATTAGACAAAGTTCATGATAATTGGTTCTTCTAATCAAATTACTAAAGAACTCCCACTTAAATCAACATCCCTCAAGTTGTCTAGGTGTTACATGATCCACATCAACTGACCCATGTCCGATCATCACGTGAGATGGAGCAGTCATCAATGGTGAACATCTCCATGTTGATCATATCTACTATATGACATTGACCTTTCAGTCTCTCGTGCTCCGAGGCTATGTCTGTACATGCTAGGCTCGTCAAGTTTAACCCAAGTATTCTGCATGTGTAAAACTGGCTTACACCCGTTGTATGTGAACGTAGAGTCTATCAAACCCGATCATCACGTGGTGCTTCAAAATGACAAACTTTCACAATGGTGCATACTTAGGGAGAGCACTTTTATCTTGAAATTAAGTGAAGGGATCATCTTATAATGCTACTGTCGTCCTAAGTAAAATAAGATGCATAAAAAGATAAACATCACATGCAATCAATATGTGACATGCTATGGCCATCATCATCTTGTGCTTTTGATCTCCATCTCCAAAGCACCGGCATGATCTCCATCATCACCGGCATGACACCATGATCTCCATCATCATGTTGTCACATGGTTGTCTCACCAACTATTGCTTCTACAACTATTGCTAATGGATAGCGATAAAGTAAAGCAATTACATGGCATTTAATGATTGACACGCAGGTCATACAATAAATTAAAGACAACCCTATGGCTCCTGCCGGTTGCCGTACTCATCGACATGCAAGTCATGAACCTATTACAAAACATGATCATCTCATACATCAACATATATCACATCACATTTTGGCCATACCACATCACAACATGCCCTGCAAAAACAAGTTAGACGTCCTCTACTTTGTTTTTGCAATTTTTACGTGGCTGCTAGGGCAAACTATAAGAACCGTTCTTATCTATGCAAAACCAAAATGGTGATATACAAGTTGCCTTTTAACCTTCTACAAGGACCGCCCTCGTCAAATCAGATTCACCTAAAGTGGGAGAGACAGACACCCGCAAAGCCACTTTTATGCAATACAAGTTGCATGTCAGTCAGTGGAACCGGTCTCTTGTGCGTGGATAAGTAAGGTTTGTCCGAGCCGCTTCATCCCACAATACCGCCAAATCCAAATAAGACAAAGGAAGTAAGCAATTTGAACATCAACGCCCATAACTTTTTGTGTTCTACTCGTGCAAATACATCTACGCATAGACCTAGCTCATGATGCCACTGATGGGGAACATAGCATGAAAATCAAAAAAATTCCTACGAACACCCAAGATCTAATCTAGGAGATGCAAACCAATGAGAGGGGAGTGTGTCTACATACCCTTGTAGACCAAAAGCGTTAGCGTCGTAACGCGGTTGATGTAGTCGTACTCTTCACGATCCAATCGCGATCCAATCCGATCTAGTGCCGAACGGACGGCACCTCCGAGATTAGCACATGTTCAGCTTGATGGTGTCCTCTCCTTCTTGATCCAGCAAGATAGGGGGAGGAGGTAGATGAGATCGGAACTAGCACAACGGCGTTGTGGTGGTGGTGGCAGCGGAATTCTGGCAGGGCTTCGCCAAGCGCGTACCGGAAGGTGGTGGAGTATACGGGAGAGAGGGAGGCGCCAGGCGGAAAGGTGCAGCCCCCTATGCCCCTCCCCACTATATATAGGGGTGAGGGGGAGGGGGCGGCGGCCCTAGCCCCTCCTCCAAGGGAGGGGGCGGTGGCTCTAGGGGTGGCTTGCCCCCCAAGCCAAGGGAGGCGTCTCCTACCCCTAGGGTTTGCCCCTTTAGGCGCATGGGCCAGGTGGGGGGAGTGGCGCCCAGCCCACTAGGGGCTGGTAGACCCACCTTTGCTATACATGTGGCCCTTCAGGGCAGGTGGACCCCCCCGGTGGACCCCCGGAACCCCTTCGGTGCATCCGGTACAATACCGATATACCTCCGAACTTTTCCGGTGACCAAAATAGGACTTCCCATATATGAATCTTTACCTCCAGACCATTCCGGAGCTCCTCGTGATATCCTGGATCCCATCTGGGACTCCGAACAACCTTCGGACTTTCCACTGTTAATATCTCATTACTACCCTAGCACTATCGAACGTTAAGCGTGCGACCCTACGGGTTCGGGAACATGCAGACATGACCGAGACACCTCTCCGGTCAATAACCAATAGTGGGACCTGGATGCCCATATTGATTCCTACATATTCAATGAATATCTTTATCGGTTGAACCACGATGTCGAGGATTCAGTTAATCCCGTATGCAATTCCCTTTGTCCGGCGATATGTTACTTGCCCGAGATTCGATCGTCGGTATCTTCATACCTAGTTCAATCTCGTTACCGGCAAATCTCTTTACTCATTCCATAATACAAGATCCCGTGGCTAACTCATTAGCTACATTGCTTGCAAGCTCTTTACAATGTTGTATTACCGAGAGGGTCCACAGATATCTCTCCATCATACGGAGTGACAAATCCCAGTCTTGATCCATGCCAACCCAACAAACACCTTCGGAGATACCTGTAGAGCACCTTTATGATCACCCAGTTATGAAGTGATGTTTGGATACACACTAAGTGTTCCTCCGGTGTCAAGGAGTTGCACGATCTCATGGTCTAAGGAACAGATACTTGACATGAAGAAAGCTGTAGCAAATAAACTAAACAATCTGATGCTAAGCTTACAGTTGGGTCTTGTCCATCACATCATTCTCCTAATGATGTGATCCCGTTATCAAATGACAACTCATGTCTATGGTCAGGAAACCATAACCATCTTTGATCAATGAGCTAGTCTAGTAGAGAGTCACTAGGGACATGGTGTTGTCTATGTATTCACACATGTATTTAAGTTTCCGGTCAATACAATTTTAGCATGAATAATAAACATTTATCATGAACAAGGAAATATGATAATAACCAGTTTATTATTGCCTCTAGGGCATATTTCCAACAAGAGGTGGAGAAGATAATCGGGAAGGACCGACCAAGTGTGGAAGGTGGGGACGAGGGGAATGGTGCAAACCATATGAGGCGTTTTGCAATCGTGACACGCTTGTGGCATGGAGCATGAGTGGGGCAGAGACCTGACTCGAGCAAGAGACGGGACCAAGTATTTTGTGATTTTCCTTTTCACTTTACACGTAAAAAAGTAGACGACGGTGCAAAATACCATATTAGCTTTTGAGGGACCAAGTGTTAATAATGGAGGGATACCTCGTGCGAGGGATTACAATGGTGTATGAGATTGCTACCGAGAGTTTCCTATCTGTGGATAGATGATCAAAGGGGGACTCTAGATCTCCCTTTATATAGGCAAGAGAGGTCTAGGGTTTGCATGGCAGATGTGATCTGGTCGTTGCTGCCCTTTATTCTTGGAGACCACGAATGTCATCTACGCCTCCTAGGGTTTGCTCCTTGCTCTGGGCCTAGTGGGCCCCTCATAGTAGATGAGGTCGGGCTCCTTGGTGTTAGCCACCCATGGTATAAGACCCCGTCAGTAGACAAAACCTACCTTTTGCATATGTGTCTAGGCCCACTAGGAAGCAAATATTAGTTGGCTAGACGTGCAAAGATAAAATATAAGATGGTCACTATATGATATGAGGGTTCACAAGACTGGCTAGCAAATATTTTCTGGCTAGACGCATGCCAATATAAACCATAAGATAATCAAGTGATCACAAAGAGTGAACCAACGCCTTGCCAGTTGTCGGCTGGATATTTCTAAATGTATCTGTTGGCTAGATGCGTGTAAAAATAAATTATGGAATGAATTGTATGTAATCTGAGAGTATCACAGAACTAAACAACTGGCCAACAAATATGTGTTGCCCAAACACCTCCAAAAATATTTGTCAACGCGCACAAACATAGATTATAAGATGATCTATATGCGACCTGAAGGGTATCACAAGAGTAAGCCCCACTAGCCATTAAATGTGCACCCTATATTAGCCATTAAATGTGCACCCTAAATATGTCAAAATCTATCAAATGGTTAGCAATCTTCAACCCAACAATGAATGGTCTATATGTGATTTAAATATATTGCAAAATTGAACTATCACTACTACAGGAATGCCTAGCAGTGGCGGGCGCAAAAGGGCCAGCAGTGGCGGGAAAAGCTCCCAGGGTCGGCCGCCATTGCTAACATGGCACCAGTGGCGGGCATGCACCCGTCACTGGTAGTGCCTCTGCAGTGGCGGACAACACACTTATGCATGCCACTGGTGATAGTTATGGCAGTGGCGGACAGATTAGAGCGCCCGCCACTCAAAGCTTAGGCACGCAAATTAAAAAATTTGCAGCCACGACAACATTTGTGCTGCCATGGTTGTGTTTGCATAAAACCCATCTAAGAAATTGTAATACGTTGCGACCTTGGAGATTAGAAGCAAATAGAGCACGCACTGTAAGCTTAGGCATGCAAGTTCACTAGTTAATTAGTACTCTTAATGACAACTACTAACACTTAAATTTTGTTCCATTTAACAAACCAACATCAAAGTATCACATGCATCTTAACTAACTAACTAAGAGTTCATTGGATTGGAGATTTTTGACTTGGACCTTATTTCTAAATAAGGTCTACAAAAACCATCATCTGAAAGTTGTTGTTTTTGTTGTTCCTTTTCGTGATGACCACTGTTGTGTCAACCCTTAGTCATCTCTTTTCCTTCAGGAATTCTCTCCAGCCGACCTCAAAATACGATATGTGGTCTGATACATCCCAAATGTATCTACTTTTCCAAACACTTTTGCTCTTGTTTTGGACTCTAATTTGCATGATTTGAATGAAACTAACCCGGACTGGCGCTATTTTCAGCAGAACTACCATGGTGTTATTTTTGTGCAGAAATAAAAGTTCTCGGATTGAGCTGAAACTTTACAAAGAATATTTCCAGAATATATACAAAATATTGGCGAAGAGAACTACTGGAGGGGGGCCACCCAGGAGCCACAAGCTCAGGGGGCGCGCCCACCCCCCAGGGCACGCCCTGTGAGCTTGTGGGCCCCACAGGCCTCCGTTTGCCCTAATTCCAACTCTATAAGTATCGTCTCGCAGAGAAAAAAATTAGAGAGAAAGTTTCATCACATTTTACGATACGAAGCGGCCGCCACCTCCTGTTCTTCATCGGAAGGGCTGATCTGGAGTCCGTTTGGGGCTCCGGATATGGGGATTCATCGCCGTCATCATCATCAACCCTTCTTCATCAACAATTTCATGATGCTCACCACCAAGTGTGAGTAATTCCTTCTTAGGCTTGCTGGACGATGATGGAGTTGGATGAGATTTGTCATGTAATCAAGTCAATTTGTTAGGGCTTGATCCCTAGTATCCACTATGTTCTGAGATTGATGTTGCTATGACTTTGCTATGCTTAATGTTTGTCACTAGGGCCCGAGTGCCATGATTTCATATCTGAACCCTCTATGTTTTCATGAATATATTTGAGTTCTTGATCCTATCTGCTAGTTATATGCACCTATTATTGTTCTGATCCGTAGACCCCAAAGTGACAATAGTTGGGATACTCTCTGGGGATGACTGTAATTCGAGGAGTTTATGTATTCACCATGTGTTAATGCTTTGTTCCGGTTCTCTATTAAAGGAGGCATTAATATCCCTTAGTTTCCTTATGGACCCCGCTGCCACGGGAGGGTAGGACAAACGATGTCATGCAAGTTCTTATTATAAGCACGTATGACTATATACGAAATACATGCCTACATTACATTAATGAATTGGAGATATTGTGTATCACTCTAGGTTGTGACTGTTAGATGATGAATGTCATCCAACACAAATATCCATCGCTGATCCAATGCCTATGCTTTTCTCATATTGATCTTTCCTAAGTTACTACTATTGTTGCTGTTACAATCACTACAAACTGCTTCTATTAATGTTCATGTTACCATTGCTATTGTTACTAAAACTATCAAACTACTGTGCTACTAAACACTTCACTGAAGAGATATTATATCCCAGGTGTGGTTGAATTGACAACTCAACTGCTAAGGCTCATAAATATTCTTTGGCTCCCCTTGTGTCGAATCAACAAATTTGGGTGAAATACTACCCTCGAAGACTGTCATGATCCCCTATACTTGTGGGTTATCAAGACCTTTTTCTGGCGCCATTGCCAGGGAGCATAGCTCTATTTATTGAGTTCACTTGGGATTTTACATTGTGAAGAATTTGAAAGATGCTAAAACTAAGATCGTACCCTCTAAGACGAGGGGAGGTAAGGAACTGCCATCTAGCTCCGCACTTGATTCACCTTCTGTTTTGAGTAGGCTTGCGATACCAGCACGTGCTATTCATTCTGATATGTCACAAGTAATTGATGATACTACTTTCGCTATAAATGAAATGTGTGATGATGTGTAACACCCCCAATGTTAAGCCATAGTAATCACCCTCTGTTGGTGGCCATGTAATCATGATCACTATGCTAATTGCCACTTTTCCGAAAATCAAAGTCCAATTCAAATTCAAATTGCAAGTCAAATATTTACATCTTCAAGCATGCAAACAAAAGTGTTCATAAAATTGCAAATAACCACTAAGTATTTGTCATGTAGAAAACAACGTCATTTGAAATATTTAAATGCCCTTAACCTAATTAAAACAGAGCCAACATCATTTAATTAGGCCAAATAAATATAGACCAAAATATATAAGTTTGCAAGTGATCTGAAACTTTGTGAGCATCATCTTACCACTGCATTGCATTTATGTGCTAGGTTTCATATTTTACTAAAATAATTTAGTGCCTCAAATAAATAGAAGACGTTGACAGAAAAGAAAGGCAGAAATATAAAAGGAAAATGACTAAGGCCTACTGTGCCGCTGGGCCTAAGTGGGCTACAGTGCAGCCTGGCCCAGGCCAGCCGTGCTTTTCCCCTACCTCTCCCAGGGGAGAGGCAGAGCTGTGCGTGCCGGCCATCCATGGCGCCAGGGCCACGTGCCGGCCATCCGCACCCCCCTTGGCCTACTAAGGTGTCCCCCAGAAACCCTAGCTCGCCCTCGTTCGTTCCCCCTTGATCTCCATTGTCCCCCCTCTCCTCTGGATCAATTTTGAGCTCGCAAGCTCACACGGTCACCGCTGCCTCGCCGTCGTTGACGCGTCCACCAGCCTCTCCGGCGTACGAGAGCACATCCTGGAGGTTTGCCATGCTCTACCGTGTCCGTTCAGGGCATTGGAACGAGGTGGGAGCTGCGTAGCCGACGCAGTCTTCGTCTTCTTTGTCCGGCCACTGCCATCTCGCCATCACCACCGCCTCTCCGATCCACCCCGACCCTCCCCGAGCACATCAATGGACTCGCGGTGAGCAACTCCTCCGCATCCCCCTTCCTCTGCCTCGATTCGGTCGTCGTTTGCCGTCCCCGAGCTCCTGCGTACGCGTACGTACGTACGTGCATGCGTGTGTTGCTGCTGCTCGCTAGCTACTGCGGCTATGCTGCCGCTCCTGCGCTACTTCTCCTAGCTGCTGCCATGCTGCCGCTGCTGCTCGCACTGCCGCTTTGCTGCTGCCATGCTGCTGCTCCTCATAGCTGCTGTCGCTCGCCTGCAACTGCTCCCGCTGGCTGCTGCTGCCTCTTGCCACCACCGCTGCTCTGCTGCTTGCTGCAGCCGCTGGCCGCCCGCGCCCGCCCGTTGCCGCGCTCGCCCAACCGTCGCCGCCGCCCGCTGCTGCTGGCTGTGGCCGAGGCCGTCGGCGCCCTATTGTGTGTGCTCGTGCGTGAGCACAGCCACACAGTGGCTGGCTAGAGCCACTACCAAGTGCGGCCGACCCATTTAAATAAAAAGAAATGAAAATGATTAGTGAAATGATTAATTAGTTGATTAATTAATTAGTTAATTAGCCTAATTAGACTATGACATGTGGGACCCCTGTACTATTCCAGTGGATAAGCTTTTAATTAGCCACTATGTATGACATGTGGGTCCCACCAGCACTGTTCATATGGATAAGGTTTGACTGTTGACTGCTGACTCAGCACTGGACCCCACCTGTCATACCCACTGTATAAAATGCTGGGTACACTTCTGTGTACCCATGGCATTTTCTCCAGGGTCACGTGCCAGCCATCCGCACACCCCCTCGGCCTACTAAGGTGTCCCCCAGAAACCCTAGCTCGCCCTCATTCGTTTCCCCCTCGATCCCCATCGTCCCCCCTCTCCTCTTGCTCGATTTTGAGCTTGCAAGCTCACGCGGTCACCGCTGCCTCGCCGTTGTTGATGCGTCCACCGGCCTCTCCGGCGTACGGGAGCACATCCTGGAGGTTCGCCGCGCTCTACCACGTTCGTTCAGGGCATTGGAACGAGGCGGGGAGCTGCGTAGCCGACGCAGTCTTCGTCTTCTTCGTCCGGCCGTCGCCATCTTGCCATCACCACCGCCTCTCCGGTCCACCCCGACCCTCCCCGAGCGCGCCAATGGACTCCCGATGAGCAACTCCTTCGGATCCCTCCTTCCTCCACCTCGATTCGGTAGCCATTTTCCGTCCCCGACCTCATCTCCGTGCTCCTGCGTACGTGTACGTACGTGCGTGCGTGTGCTGCTGCTCGCTAGCTGCTGCGGCTATGCTGCCGCTCCTGCGCTGCTTCTTCTTGCTCCTGCCATGATGCCGCTGCTGCTCGCGCTGCCACTGCCGCTCTGCTGCTGCCGCGCTGCTGCTTGATGTCTACTACACAACTTGTTCTTGTAGACTCGTGTTGGGCCTCTAAGCGCAGAGATTTGTAGGACAGTAGCAATTTTCCCTCAAGTGGATGACCTAAGGTTTATCAATCCGTGGGAGGCGTAGGATGAAGATGGTCTCTCTCAAACAACCCTGCAACCAAATAACAAAGAGTCTCTTGTGTCCCCAACACACCCAATACAATGGTAAATTGTATAGGTGCACTAGTTCAGCGAAGAGATGGTGATACAAGTGTAATATGGATAGTAGATATAGGTTTTTGAAATCTAAAAATATAAAAACGACAAGGTAGCAAGTAACAAAAGCGAGCACAAACAGTATTGCAATGCTTAGAAACAAGGCCTAGGGTTCATACTTTCACTAGTGCGATCTCCCAACATTGTTGACATAGTTGAATCATATGTAAATCCCTCACATGCGACAAAGAGTTCACTCCAAAGTCACAAATAGCGGAGAACAAACGAAGAAATTGTTGTAGGGTATGAAACGACCTCAAAGTTATCCTTCCCAACCAATCTTATGAGCCATCCCCATTAATTATCATGAACAGCCCTAGAGATCGTACTAGAATAAAGATACACATCAACCAAAACCCTAATGTCACCTACGCACTCCAATGTCACCACGAGTACCCGCGGGTTTGATTATACAATATGCATCACACAATCTCAGATTCATCTATTCAAACCAACACAAAGAACTTCAAAGAGTGCCCCAAAGTTTCTACCGGAAAGTCAAGATGAAAACGTGTGCCAACCGTAATGCATAAATCCCCAAGGTCACGGAACCCGAAAGTTGATCACCAAAACATACATCGAATGACTCAAGTGAATATCCCATTGTCACCACAGATATCCATATGCAAGACATACATCAAGTGTTCTCAAATCCTTAAAGACTCAATCCGATAAGAAAACTTCAAAGGGAAAACTCAATTCATCACAAGAAGATAGAGAGGGGAAAATTACATATGATTCATCTATATCAACAAAGCTCGCGATACATCAAGATTGTGCCATCTCAAGAACACGAGAGAGAGAGATCAAACATATAGCTACTGGTACAAACCCTCAGCCCCGAGGGTGAACTACTCCCTCCTCGTCATGGAGGCCACCGATATGATGAAGATGGCCTCCGGTGATGATTTCCCCCTCTGGCAGGGTGCCGGAATAGGGCTCCAGATGGTATTTCGAGGATACAAAGAGCTGCAGCGGCGTAGTCCAAAATCTAGGGTTATTTCTGGGGGTTTCTATATTTATAGGATTTTTTGGCGTTGGAATCACGTCAAGATGGGCCACAGGGGGCCCACGAGGTACCAGCACTCTAGGACCCCCCCCCCCTGCGCGCCCCGGTGCCTCGTGAGCACCTCGTGACTCTTCTGGTCCTTCCACGAAGCTTCTAGTGTCTCTTTTGTTCCAAAAAAATCATTAAAAAGTTTCAGCTCATTTGGAGAACTTTGATTTCTGCATAAAAACAACACCACGGTTGTTCTGCTGAAAACAGCGTCAGTCCGGGTTAGTTCTAATCAAATCATACCAAAACCATATAGAATTATTATAAATGTGGCATGAATACTTCATAAATTATAGATACATTGGAGATGTATCAGCATTCCCAAGCTTAATTCCTACTCGTCCTCGAGTAGGTAAATGATAAAAGAAATAATTTATGAAGTATGAATGCTAGCATACTGCATAAGTTTGATCAATGATAATTTCAATCACTTTTCCTAGCATCATAACAGCAACTTTTTCTCATAAAAGTCATCATGATAAAGTAGCAATTAAAAACAGAAATTTTGATGTGGAATGCTACCCATCATAATCATCATATAATCTTTTCTTTTGTTGCTTGGACATTGGACTTGAATGATTCAAAGCAAGATCATTATTATAACAGCAATATTTATTATCATAAAACTTCTCATGAGCAAGTAACAATTCATCACAATAATGAAGTACAAGGCATAAACTTTCTTGGAAACTAACAAACTATTCTAGTCAACAATGCAATTGCAATTCATCATATTTTCAAGAAGGGTCTCATGTAGGAGCTTTTTAGCAAGTCCACATACTCAACCATAATTTAGTCTTCTACGATTGCCAACACTCACAACATATATATGGAGCAAAAGTTTCAGCCAGACACATAGAAAGATAGGGGCTTGTGATTTCGCCTCCCAACTTATTCACCTCAAGGGTGATGTCAACAATAATAACTCATGATCACTCATATCCAACTGGATATATGTGCCTGGATCTTTTCCCACCACATGATGCTTGCAAAAGAGAAAAATAAAATGGAAGTAGAGGAGAACACTATTGACTCTTGCATAAAAAGTAAATACATAAAAGTAAATGCATAAAGGTAAAAGATAGGCCCTTCGCAGAGGGAAGCAGAGGTTGTCATGTGCTTTTTATTTTTGGATGCACAAGCCCTTAATGCAAAGGAACGTCACGTTATATTGCACCTTGTGATAGCAACCTTTATTATGCAGTCCGCCGCTTTTATTTCTTTACCATCACAAGTAAATACAACGCTTATTTCCCTTACAATAAAAGTTTAGACATATTTAGAGGCAATTTTTATTGCTTTTTGCACCGATGACAACTTACTTGAAGGATCTTGTTCAATCCATAGGTAGATATGGTGGACACTCATGGGAAGAAACTGGGTTTAAGGGTTTTGGATGCACAAGTAGTATCTCTACTTGGTGCGAACTTTTGGCTAGAAAAGATATTGGGCAAGCACCACATGTTGGAGGATCTATAACAATATAACTTCTATGTGAATATGAACAAACATAATTCATTACGTTGTCTCCTTGTCCAACGTCAACAATTTGACATAAAATACTTAATGGGGGCTCACAATCAAAAAAGATGTCCAAGATAGTATATTTGCATGTGAATCTTCTCTTCCCTTATTAACCTTTTCATGAATTGCATCATTGGCTAATGCTATGCTTTTTAACCTCCAATAAATTTTACCACTTATACTTTTCTTTATGTAATGTCATTACTTTCCATAAGATTAGCATATGATCTCTTTCATTATTTTCATTGCAAGGAATCACACTTATCATATCCAATGATCTATATGAAAGTTTTTATTATATCCCTCTCGAATATTCATCTTGGGACCAAATTCATATCTTGTGCAAATTACCATTACTATTATTAACTCTCAAAAAGATAGAAGTGAAGCATGAGAATTAATGACAAACTACTCCAAAATATATAGGCCCAGATCAATGAGTAATGAAACAATTAAATAGCTATGTGAGGACTCTCTCTCATTTAAAAAGTTTCAGATCTTGATATTTTATTCAAACAACAAGCAAAACAAAGACACAACCAAGTATGGCACACATTATGTGAACAAGTAAAAACTTGGGTTCAATCGAGACTAACCGATAGTTGATGAAGAAAAGTGATGGGATGCCTACCGGGGCATCCCCAAGCTTGAATGCTTGATACTTCCTGGAATATTAACTTGGGGAGCCTTAGGCATCCCCAAGCTTGAACTCTTGTGTCTCGATAATTCTTCTCATATAATAGTTTCCCTAAGTTTTAAAAACTTCATCCACACAAAACTTGACAAGAACTCGTGAGATATGTTAGTATAAATCCACTCAAAACCTCAACATTCTCTACTGTAGCAAATCACTAAAATTATAATTAAACATTGAATACTAAATGCCTCTGCATATTTAATACTCCTATCCTCAAATAGAATCATTAAACAAGCCAACATATGCAAACAATGCAAACATAACTGCAATCCACCTAAACAGGACAGTCTGTAAAGGATAATTAAGAATCCATACTTAGATAACTCAAAAAATTCTGAAAATTTACCACACTGGAAATAATTTATCAAAGTTGACTGTGTCAAAATTTCAAGATTCTGTCACATTCTGACATTTCTGGGCAATTTAATCAATAGCAGCAAACTTTCTGTTTTGAAACAGCAACTCATAAACTTGCAAACTGGGCATGGTAAAGGCTATAATTGGCATTTTATTAAACTAAAAGATACAAAACATGATTATTGATAACAAAAAGCAAATATCAACAGGATAAAATGATGCTTCAAGCAAGACTCATATTATGTGATGAATAAAAATCTAGCTCCGAGTGAGGTTACCGATAGTGTTGAAGACGAAAGAGGGGATGCCTTCCGGGGCATCCCCAAGCTTAGTTGCTTGGGTCTTCCTTGAATATTACCTGGGGGTGCCTTGGGCATCCCCAAGCTTAGGGTATTGCCACTCCTTATTCACCTCATATCGATATCTCAGTCAAAACTTGAAAACTTCAATCACACAAAACTTAACGGAACTTCGTGAGAACGGTTAGCATGATAAAGAATAAACCATCACTTAGGTACTGTCCAAGACAAGATTCACAATTGTTCCCCTATAATTCCTACTGTATTCTATCATTTGCACAATTTATATCTCATAATATAAGCTATGGAAACATTAAAACAAGCAAACAATGCATTGAAAACAGAATCTGTCAAAAACAGAACCGTCTGTAATGATCTGAGCAACTAACATACTTCTGGAATTCTGAAAATTCTGAAAAATTAGGAAAACGTCGACAATTTGCATATAAATACTGTTTAAAAATTTCAGAATTTTTGACGCTCCAGTAAAATCTGGGAAATTAAACACTGGAGGCAAAAGTTTCTGTTTTTGCACAGAATTGAATCAACAAGTATCCACACTATCCCAAAGGTTTTACTTGGCACTTTATTGAAAGAAAACATATAAAACATGATTAATATAGTAGATTAATCATGTGAACACACTAAAACAGAAAGGATAGATATTGGTTTGCCTCCCAACAAGCGCTTTTCTTTAATGCCTTTTAACTAGGCATGATGATTTCAATGATGCTCGCATAAAAGTAAAGAATTGAAACATAAAGAGAGCATCATGAAGCATATGACTAGCACATTTAAGCCTAACCCACTTCCTATGCATAGGGATTTTGTGAGCAAATAGTTTATGGGAGCAAGAATCAACTAGCATAGGAAGGCAAAACAAGCATAACTTCAAAACTTTCAACACATAGAGAGGAAACTTGATATTATTAAAATATGTAGAAGCATATATTCCTCTCTCAAAATAATTTTCAGTAGCATCATGAAGAAATTCAACAATATATCCATCACACAAAGCATTCTTGTCATGATACATAAGCATAGAATTTTTATTACTCTCCACACAAGCAATTTTCTTCTCATTCATAATAGTGGGAGCAAACTCAACAAAATAACTATCATGAGATACATGATTGGCATACTCCAATTAAAAATTAAAATCATGATGACAAGTTTCATATTTGTCATTATTCATTATAGCATACATGTCATCACAATAATCATCATAGATAGGAGGCATGCAACCATCATAATAAATTTTCTCATCAAAACTTGGGGGACTAAAAATATCATCTTCATCAAACATAGCATCCCCAAGCTTGTAGCTTTGCACATCATTAGCATCATGGATACTCATAGAATTCATACTAACAACATTGCAATCATGCTCATCATTCAAATATTTTATGGCAAACATTTTATTGAATTATTCTTCTATCAATTGAGCACAATTATCGGAATTCTTATTTTCAAGAAAGACATGATAAAGACGAATAATATGAGGCAACCTCAATTCCATTTTTTTGTAGTTTTCTTTTTATAAAACCAAACTAGTGATAAAACAAGAAACTAAAAGATTCGATTGCAAGATCTAAATATATACCTTCAAGCACTCACCTCCCCGGCAACGGCGCCAGAAAAGAGCTTGATGTCTACTACACAACTTGTTCTTGTAGACTCGTGTTGGGCCTCCAAGCGCAGAAGTTTGTAGGACAGTAGTAATTTTCCCTCAAGTGGATGACCTAAGGTTTATCAATCCGTGGGAGGTGTAGGATGAAGATTATCTCTCTCAAACAACCCTACAACCAAATAACAAAGAGTCTCTTGTGTTCCCAACACACCCAATACAATGGTAAATTGTATAGGTGCACTAGTTCGGCGAAGAGATGGTGATACAAGTGTAATATGGATAGTAGATATAGGTTTTTGTAATCTGAAAATATAAAAACAGCAAGGTAGCAAGTAACAAAAGCGAGCACAAATGGTATTGCAATGCTTAGAAACAAGGCCTAGGGTTCATACTTTCACTAGTGCGATCTCCCAACATTGTTGACATAGTTGAATCATATGTAAACCCCTCACGTGCGACAAAGAGTTCATTCCAAAGTCACAAATTGTGAAGAACAAATGAAGAAATTGTTGTAGGGTATGAAGCCACCTCAAAGTTATCCTTCCCGATCAATCTTATGAGCCATCCCCATTAATTGTCACGAACAGCCCTAGAGATCATACTAGAATAACACCATAAGATACACATCAACCAAAACCCTAATGTCACCTAGGCACTCCAATGTCACCACGAGTACCCGCGGGTTTGATTATACAATATGCATCACACAATCTCAGATTCATCTATTCAAACCAACACAAAGAACTTCAAAGAGTGCCCCAAAGTTTCTACCAGAAAGTCAAGACAAAAATGTGTGCCAACCCTTATGCATAAATCTCCAAGGTCACGGAACCCGCAAGTTGATCACCAAAACATACATCAAGTGACTCAAGTGAATATCCCATTGTCACCATAGATATCCATATGCAAGACATACATCAAGTGTTCTCAAATCCTTAAAGACTCAATCCGATAAGAAAACTTCAAAGGGAAAACTTAATTCATCACAAGAAGATAGAGAGGGAAAAACTCCATATGATTCATCTATATCAACAAAGCTCGCGATACATCAAGATTGTGCCATCTCAATAACATGAGAGAGAGAGAGATCAAACACATAGCTACTGGTACAAACCCTCAGCCCTGAGGGTGAACTACTCCCTCCTCGTCATGGAGGCCGCCGGGATGATGAAGATGGCCTCCGGTGATGATTTCCCCCTCCGGCAGGGTGCCGGAATAGGGCTCTAGATGGTATTTTGAGGATACAGAGAGCTGCGGTGGTGTAGTCCAAAATCTAGGGTTATTTTTGGTGGTTTCTATATTTATAGGATTTTTTGGCGTTGGAATCACGTCAAGATGGGCCATAGGGGGCCCACGAGGTACCAGCACTCTAGGACTCCCCATGCATGCCCCGGTGCCTCGTGAGCACCTCGTGACTCTTCTGGTCCTTCCACAAATCTTCTAGTGTCTCTTTTGTTCCAAAAAAGATCATCAAAAAGTTTCAGCTCATTTGGAGAACTTTGATTTCTGCACAAAAACAACACCACGGTAGTTCTGCTGAAAACAGCGTCAGTCCGGGTTAGTTCTAATCAAATCATACCAAAACCATATAGAATTATTATAAATATGGCATGAATACTTCATAAATTATAGATACGTTGGAGACGTATCACTGCTCCTCGCAGCTGCTGCCTCTTGCCGCCACCGCTTCTCAGCTGCTTGCTACTGCCGCTGGCCGCCCGCGCCCGCCCGCTGCCGCGCTCGCCCAGCCGTCGCCGCTGCCCGCTGCTGCTGGCTGTGGCCAAGGCCGCCGGCGCCCTCCTGTGTGTGCTCGTGCGTGAGCACAGCCACACAGTGGCTGGCTAGAGCCACTGCCAAGTGGGGCCGGCCCATTTAAATAAAAAGAAATGAAAATGATTAGTGAAATGATTAATTAGTTGATTAATTAATTAGTTAATTAGCCTAATTAGACTTGAAATGATTAATTAGTTGATTAATTAATTAGTTAATTAGCCTAATTAGACTATGACATGTGGGACCCCTGTACTATTCCAGTGGATAAGCTTTTAATTAGCCACTATGTATGACATGTGGGTCCCACCAGAACTGTTCATATGGATAAGGTTTGACTGTTGACTGCTGACTCAGCACTGGACCCCACCTGTCATACCCACTGTATAAAATGCTGGGTACACTTCTGTGTACCCATAGCATTTTCTATTTATTTTTTTCGAAATTGATTTAAATCTGAAAATCCTGAAAATTCAATAAAACTTTGGAAATTCATATAAATTAAACCGTAACTCGGATGAAAATGTTTTATATATGAAAAACGTTCAGAAAAATGAGACCAATTCGAATATGCCATCCACATACCTGCCACACACCTCTAACATAACAAATGTTGAACATTTGCTACCGGAGCCGATAAATGAAAAGTGTTTGGAGTCGGGAAAATATTCCCGCCTATTAATGCATTGGAGCATATCACCAACCCATCTTGCCATGCCATTGCATTTGTATTGCATTTGATTGCTCCATTATTTATTATTTCTTCCCTCTCTTCTCTCTGGTAGACTCCGAGACTGACGCTGCTCCCGAGTACGACTACGCCCCTGACGTCCAGCCCCTCTCAGCAGAGCTTCCAGGCAAGCAAAACCCCCCTTGATCATTCCTATATCGCCCATTCTTTCTCTCTCTTGCTTGCATTAGATTTTGCTACTGTTGTTTAATAGCTCCTATTCTGATGCATAGCCTATTTTTGTAACCTGTTGTTGTTACTTTACCTGTTATCCTATATGCTTAGTATAGGTTGGTTCGTGATCCATCAGTGAGCCCTCACCCTTGTCCCTGTTGCCCTGCTTTGTTACCGGTGTCCCGATCAATGTGATCGACGTGCAGAGACCGACACATCACCGGCACCCCCTTAGTTGTATGACCCTACAGAGCTACTATCGAGTGCCGAGGGTGATACCTCGTATCTCACTCCTGATGATATCTCTGTAGTGTAGCTAATCAGTCATGGATTACAGAGGGTGATTCCTCATTTACCACTCCCGATGATGACTCTATCGTGCAACCCCTCAAGTGTGAAATCATCGAGGGTGATTCCTCCAAGTTCACCTTGACGGTTACATCGAGGAGGAATCCATCAAGGGTGATTCCTCGGATTCCCCTTGATGTTTTGGACACACGGATACCCTGCTTTTACCTCAGTCCCTTGTTTAAGTCAGGTCGACCCCAAGGGGTACCCGCGAGAGTTGATGAAGTCAGGTTGACTGTGAGAGTACCCGCGAGATAATGACGCGGCACGACCGGGCAGGCAGAGACCGCCCCAGGAGAGGGATGGGCCTGGCCCTTGTCGTAAGTCCGCGAGACAGGGTGACAGGATCACTGATCGTCTCCGTGAGCTCCCAATACACTAACAGTTTGGATATGTGATCTGAGTAGGCCTCTGGCTTTTTTGCACTAACCACCACGCGGGATAAGTTATGGGCACTCAGTTTCGTATGATTCTCCCGAAAGCTCTGTCAGACGTTGATACGTCTCCAACATATCTATAATTTTTGATTGTTCCATGCTATTATATTATCAATCTTGGATGTTTTTATATGCATTTACAGCAATTATATATCATTTTTGGAGACTAAGCTATTAACTTAGTGCCCAGTGCCAGTTGCTGTTTTCTGCCCTGTTTTTGTTTTACAGAAAATCAATACCAAACGAAGTCCAAATGCCACAAAACTTTTTGGAGATTTTTTTCTAGACAAGATAAACACTAGAAGCTTCGGGAGGAGGCTAGAAGCCCCAGGGAGTGCCCACGAGGCACCAGGGCGCTCCTGGGGAGGGGGGCAGGCGCGCCCTGGTACCTCGTGGGGCCCACAGAGCTCCGTTTGACCTAATTCCACCACTATAAATTCAGAAAAAATCAAAAACCCTCAGGGGAGTCCACGAAATACTTTTTCCGCCGCCGCAAGTTTCTGTTCTCGAGAGATCCCATTTGGAGGCCTTCTCCGGTACTCCGTCGGAGGGGGAATCGATCACGGAGGGGTTCTACATCAACCTTGCTGCCCTTCTGATGATGCGTGAGTAGTCTACCACAAACCTTCGGGTCCATAGTCAGTAGCTAGATGGCTTCTTCTCTCTTTTTGATCTTCAATACAATATTCTCCTCGATGTTCTTGGAGTTCTATCCGATGTAATCACTTTTTGTGGTGTGTTTGTTGGGATCCGATGAATTGTGAGTTTATGATCAGATTATCCATGAATATATTTGAGTCTTCTCTGATCTCTTTTATGCATGATTATTATAGCCTCATATTTCTTCTTGGATCTATTGATTTGGTTTGGCCGACTAGATTGATTTATCTTACCATGGGAAGAGGTGCTTTGTAATGGGTTCGATCTTGCGGTGCTCAATCCCAGTGACAGAAAGGGACATGACACATATGTATCATTGCTATTAAGGGTAAAAAGATGGGGTTTATTCATACATGAGTTTATCTTGTCTACATCATGTCATCATTCTTAAGGCGTTACTCCGTTCTTTATGGACTTAATACACTAGATGCATGCTGGATAGCGGTCGATGTGTGGAGTAATAGCAGTAGATGCAGGCAGGAGTTGGTCTACTTGTTTCGGACGTGATGCCTATATACATGATCATTGCCTTGGATATCGTCATGATTATTTGCTTTTCTATCAATTGCCCAACAGTAATTTGTCTACCCACCGTATGCTATTTTCTTGAGAGAAGCCTCTAGTGAAAACTATGGCCCCCGGGTCTATCTAAATCATATTACTAAAACCCTAAAAATATTGCTGCCTTTTTCTTTTATTTATTTTATTTTGTATTTTTGTTTCAATCTATCTATCTATCACATACAATTTAATCTTGCAATTAACCGCTGAGGGATTGACAACCCCTCGTTTGCGTTGGGTGCAAGGATTTGTTGTTTGTGTGCAGGTACTGCTAACGAGGTGTTGCATGGTTCTCCTACTGGATTGATAACCTTGGTTTCATAACTGAGGGAAATACTTACCTCTGCTGTGCTGCATCATCCCTTCCTCTTCGGGGATAATACCAACGAAAGCTACAAGTAGCAGATGTCCAGTTCAGCATTGTGGCCGGGCCGGATCGTGCCATCCAGGACAGAGGTGGCGCTGGTATCCCCCTGCGCACAATGACCCAGAGTGCTTAGGACGATTGGCCCATGACCCCTTCGCACTTAGGATGTAGACCGGCAGGGACCTCTCTGTGGTGCCTAGGTAGGACTATGTCATGTCGGTTATCCGAGGCCGGGCATGACCAGGAAAAGTGTGTCCGGCCAGAGTTAATCAAGCTTGTTGGGTAAGTTGGTGCACCCCTGTAGGGAAATTATCTATTCGAATAGCCATGTCCATGGTAATGGACGCTCGGAGTTGTATCCCAGTCTACTACAACTAGAACTGGATACATGTGACACTAAACTGATATGATGGCTCCGGGATCGCTTCCTCGCGGGGTAGACGACGAAGGATCTCTAGGCGTTACTAATATATATTTGTTACTACATGTTATGTTATTCTACTCTGTTCTATTGCTGTAAGATGCTGCAAGATGCTAGTCTTCGATAGGCTAGGCCTTCCCCTCTATTCCGGCATTTCTACAGTTTAGTCCACAGATACAGCCCCTTCCCTTTGATACCGATGCATACTTAGCATAGATCTGATGTAAGTCTTGTGAGTACTTTGGATGAGTACTCACGGTTGCTTTGCTAACTTCCCCCCCTACCCAATTGCTGCGATCAGATGACGGAGTCTTGGAGATAGCTGATCCCATCAACGACTACTACTACCCCAACGGAGCCTACTACTCTGTGGAGACAGACGACTAGGAGTAGTTTCAGTGGCTCCCAGGCAGGAGGCCTTCGCCTCTTCTATCTAGATGTCATTGTTTTGCTCAGCCCTCTTAAGGCAACCTTGTCTAATTATGTCTGTACTCAGATACTGATGCTTTCGCTGACTCTTGTGTAACTCGAGCTTATGTATTCGAGCCCTCGAGGCCCCTGGTTTGTAATATAAAGCTTGTATTATTTTATTTTGTGTCTAGAGTTGTGTTGTGATATCTTCCTGTGAGTCCCTGGGCTTAATCATGTGCATTTGCATGTATGATTAGTGCATGATTGAGTCAGGGGCATCACATGATGCTAGTACTCTGCTTGGTAATATTGTGCCACTAGGTGAATTTCTTGATGAATAAATTGCTAAAGCTAAAGAGATTGAAAGTGCTGAAATTGATGAAAATTATGATTCAACTATTATGCCTAGCTCTTCTACTAGAGTTGAAATGCCTAAGATACCTGATGATTATGTTATGGATGGGGAGATAGCTAGAGAATTTCTTGCTTGTAATGATAGAGATGATGTTAAGAAATTACTGAGTAAACTGAAAGAAAAAGCTATGATAGAAAGAATGAAATATGATCCTAAGTTTGCTACTTCTCCTATCTTTGTTACTGATAAGGATTATGAATTCTCTATTGATCCTGAGTTAATTACTTTGGTAGAATCTGATCCCTTTCATGGTTATGAAACTGAAACTGTTGTGGCACACCTTACCAAATTGAATGATATAGCCACCCTATTTGCTCATGAGGAAAAATTCGCTATTACTATATTCTCAAGTTGATTCCTTTCTCATTAAAGGGTGATGCTAAGAAATGGTTTAATACTCTTGCTCCTAGTTGTGTGCGTAGTCCCCAGGATATGATATATTACTTCTCTGAAAAGTATTTTCCTACTCATAATAAACAAGCTGCCTTACACGAAATATTTAACTTTGTGCAATCTGAAGAAGAGAATCTCCCTCAAGCTTGGGGAAGGCTTCTCCAATTACTTAATGCTTTGCCTGATCATCCTCTTAAGAAAAATGAAATACTTGATATGTTTTATAATGGGCTAACCAATGCTTCTAGGGACTACCTAGATAGTTGTGTTGGTTGTGTTTTCAGGGAAAGAACTATTGGACAGGCTGAAGAACTATTGAATAACATGCTAAAGAATGCCGATGATTGGACACTTCCTGAACCACCACCTGAACCAACTCCTAAGAAGAGAGGTATTCTATTCTCAGTCCAGAAGATATGCAAGAAGCTAAGAAATCTATGAAAGAAAAGGGTATTAAATTTGAAGATGTTAAGAATTTACCACCTACTGAAGAAATACATGGACTCGATATTTCGACATAGGTAGTAAAGGTAAATTCTCTCTATAGATTCGATGAAGGTGATATTCCTTACAATAAATCTGCTAGTCAATGCCTGGATGAATTTGATAACTACATTGTTAAGCAAGAGAATTTTAATAGGTATGTTAGCAATCAATTGAAACGAAATGCTATTATGATTGATCGCTTGAGTGACTTGATGTTTAAGATTGCTAATGATGTTAAAGGTTTATGTAAACATTCATCCATGGTTCATACTTAGTTAGAACAAGTCTCTAAGTCACAAAATGATTTACTTAATGAAATGAATAATAGAATGAATGATTGTGCTGTTAGAGTAGTGACTAGAGGAGGTAGAATGACTCAGGATCCTCTATATCCTGAAGGTCATCCTAAAAGAACCGAACAGGATTCTCAAAGAATTAATGTTGATGCACCTAGTTCATCTAAGAAGAAAAGGAAGAAGAAAAATGATAAAACTTTGCATGCTTCTAGTGAACCTGTGATAGAAAAACCTTCTGAGAATCATAATGATGTTTCTATTTCTGATGCTGAGACACAATCTGGTAATGAACATCCACCTAATGATAATGATAATAATGATGTTCATGATGATATTCAACCAGACAATGATAAAGAACCTGATAATGATGTAGAAATAGAACCTGCTATTGATCTTGATAACCCGCCTCCTAAGAATAAAAGATATGATAAAAGAGATTTCATTACTAGAAAACATGGTAAAGAAAGAGAACCATGGGTTCAAAAACCCATGCCTTTTCCTAGTAAACATCTAAAAAATAAGGATGAGGAGGATTTTGAACGCTTTGTTGAAATGCTTAGACCCATCTTCTTGCGAACACGTTTGATGGATATTTTGAAAATGCCTCCATATGCTAAATACATGAAAGATATTGTCACTAATAAAAGGAAGATACCTAAAGCTGAAATTTTCATCATGCTTGCGAATTATTCTTTTATGGGTGGAGTACCTAAGAAGCTAGGAGATCCAGGAATACCTACTATACCATGCTCCATTAAAAGAAGTTATGTCAAAACTGCTTTATGTCATTTAGGAGCCGGTGTTAGTGTTATGCCTTTCTCTTTATATAGAAGACTTGATTTGAATAAGTTGACACCTACTGAAATATCTTTGCAAATGGCTGATAAATCAACTGCTATACCTATTGGAATTTGTGAGGATGTTCCCGTTGTTGTTGCAAATGTTACTATCTTGACAGACTTTGTTATTCTTGATATGCCCGAGGATGATAGTATGTCAATCATCCTTGGTAGACCCTTTTTGAATACTGCAGGGGCTGTTATTGATTGCAGCAAAAGCAAGGTTACTTTTCATGTCAATGGTAATGAACATACGGTATACTTCCCAAAGAAACAAAGTTCAGTGAATAGTATCAACTCCATTGAAAAAATTGTGACAATCACTATTGGAGGTTTTGAATTTCCTCTTCCGATCATCAAAAAGAAATATGAAGTTCTTATTGTTGGGGAAATGCATATCCCCGTTGAGTTAACCTAGTGTTATACGACAATTCTTTGGTTTCATGTTACTAGGAAATAGTTTGTTAATAAGACTTGATTAACCTTATTAATGGATTCTTTTTGAGGGGCATGTGGTCGATGCATTTACTAAGCACAACATATTGTAGCTTTTATTTACTCTCTGTTATTTAAAGTTTAATAAAGTAGAATGCCATGATTATCCTGTTTTCTGAATTATCCATGCAATAAAAAATGTCCCAAAAATAAAAGTTCCCGGAATGACTTGAAAATCTAGTATGATTTTTTCTACAACATTTAAGAATTTTTGGCACTTAACACACCCCAGGGGGGAGCACCTGTGAGCCACAAGCTCACAGGGAGCGCCCACCCCCTGGGCACGCCTAGTGAGCTTGGGGGTCCCACAGGGGGCCCCTTGATGACCCACAAGTATAGGGGATCAATCGTAGTCCTTTTGATAAGTAAGAGTGTCGAACCCAATGAGGAGCAGAAGGAAATGACAAGCGGTTTTCAGCAAGGTATTCTCTGCAAGTACTGAAAGTAGCGGCAACAGATAGTTTGGTAGCAAGGTAATTCATAACAAGTAACAAATAGTAACGGTAACAAAGGTGCAGCAAGGTGGCCCAATCCTTTTTATAGCAAAGGACAAGCCAGAACGAACTCTTATAATAAGCAAAGCATTCTCGAGGACACATGGGAATTTCATCTAGTCACTTTCATCATGTTTGTTTGATTCGCGTTCGCTACTTTGATAATTTGATATGTGGGTGGACCAATGCTTGGGTGCTGTTCTTACTTGAACAAGCCTCCCACTTATGATTACCCCCTCTCGCAAGCATCCGCAACTACAAAAGAAGAACTAAGATAAATCTAACCATAGCATGAAACATATGGATCCAAATTGGCCACTTACGGAATAGCGCATAAACTAGGGTTTAAGCTTCTGTCACTCTAGCAACCCATCATCTAATTACTACTCCACAATGCCTTCCCTTAGGCCCAATGATGGTGAAGTGTCATGTAGTCGACGTTCACACGACACCACTAAAGGAAGCAGCAACATACATATCATCAAAATATCGAACGAATACCAAATTCACATGATTACTTATGACAAGACTTCTCCCATGTCCTCAAGAACAAAAGTAACTACTCACAAATCATATTCATGTTCAAGATCAGAGGGGTATTGAATATCATTAAGGATCTGAACATATAATCTTCCACCAAATAAACCAACTAGCATCAACTACAAGATGTAATCAACACTACTAGCAACCCACAGGTACCAATCTGAGGTTTTGAGACAAAGATTGAATACAAGAGATGAACTAGGGTTTGATATGAGATGGTGCTGGTGAAGATGTTGATCAAGATTGGTCCTCCCACGATGAGAGGATCGTTGGTGATGTCGATGGCTTCGATTTCCCCCTCCCAGAGGGAAGTATCCCCCGCGGAATCGCTCTGCCGGAGAGCAAAATAGCTCTTGCCCAGGTTCCGCCGGAGAGCAAAATCGCTCTGCCTAAAAGTCTTCTCCTTAATTTTTTTAGGGCAAAAGACCTTATATAGCAGAAGGAGGGGCCAGAGGCCAGCCAGGAGCCCCACAAGGCATCAGGGCGCACCCAGGGGGGCGCGCCCTGTTGCCTTGTGGGCAACTCATGGGTCCCCTCCAGTATCTCTTTTCTCTAGTACTTTTTATATATTCAATAAAAAAATCTCCGTGAAATTGCAAGTCAATTGGAGCTGTGTAGGATAGGTATCTCTGATGTAGCTATTTCAGGTCCAGAATTCCAACTGCCGGTATTCTCCCTCTTCATATAAATCTTGAAAATTAAGAGAGAAAAGGCATAAGAATTGCATCATAAAGTGAAATAATGATCAAAAACATTATAAATAATAGTAGGAAATCATGATGCAAAT
The DNA here is from genome assembly GCA_036873465.1 of Thinopyrum obtusiflorum. Lineage (NCBI taxonomy): Eukaryota > Viridiplantae > Streptophyta > Magnoliopsida > Poales > Poaceae > Thinopyrum > Thinopyrum obtusiflorum. The sequence continues at coordinate 92,240 of JAAAWM010011935.1, read as the reverse complement.
TGGATGTATCAACTCCCCCAAGCTTAGACCTCGCTTGTCCTCAAGTGAAAACCAAAATCAATAATCATGACCACATGTTTAGAGAGAGAGGTGTCGATAAAAAATAAAAATACGGACATGAAGGCATCATGATCTTTATTATAACCGCAATATATTATCATAAAACTTCTCATGAAAAAGTAACAATTCAATCACAAGTTAAAGTACGAACCATAAATCCAATTGAAAACTAACAAACTATGATCTCAGTCACTAAAGCAATTGCAATCCATCATATTATCAGAAAGAGTCTATGTAAGATCTTTGTTTAGCAAGTTCACATACTCAACTATCATTTAATCTTGTATGATTGCTGACACTCATGGCATACTTATGGAGCAAAAGTTTCAGTCAGACACATAGAAAGATAGGGGCTTATAATTTCGCCTCCCAATGTATTTACCTCAAGGGTAATGTCAACAATAATAACTCATGATCACCTACATCCAACTGGATATATATGCCTGGATCAATCCCCACCACATGATGCTTGCCAAGAGAGAAAATAAAAACGGAATAGAGGAGAATACTATTGACTCTTGCATGAAAGTAAATACATAAAGTAAAAGATAGGCCCTTCACAGAGGGAAGCAGAGGTTGTCATGTGCTTTTCATTTTGGGATGTGCAAACTCTTAATGTAAAGGAACGTCACTTTATATTGCCCCTTGTGATAGCGACCTTTATTATGCAGTCTGTCACTTTTATTTCTGCACCATCACAAGATCGTACAAAGCTTATTTTCCCTTACAATAAAAGATCATACATATTTGGGAGCAAATTTTATTGCTTTGCACCGATGACAACTTACTTGAAGGATCTTATTTAATCCATAAGTAGATATAGTGGACTCTCATGATATGAAACTAGGTTTAAGGGTTTTTGGATGCACAAATAGTATCTCTACTTAGTATGGAATTTTTGGCTAGCAAAAGATAGGGGGCAAGCACCACATGTTGGAGGATCCAAAACAATATAACTTCTATGTGAATATAAGCAAACATAACTCATTACGTTGTCTTCCTTGTCCAACGTTGACTAATTGACATAGAATAATTAATGGGGGCTCACAATCATAAAAGATATCCAAGATAGTGTATTTATATGTGAGACCTCTCTTTCTTTATTACTTTTTCATGAATTGCAACAATGACCAATACTATGTTTGTCAACTTCCAACAAGTTTTATCAATTATACTTCTTCTATGTGAAGTCATCACTCCCCATGGGATTAGCATATGATCTTACTTTATATTCTTTTTATTTTATTTCCAAGATTGGATCAAAAAAAGTAAAACACTCAACTCAAACTACTCTTTATTATATAACTCACACACCCGATTACATAGATAGATAGATCACGAAACAAGCACTCAAAACTAGATCATACTAAACTTTTTCTTCCTCTAAATCATGAAACAACTAAGGATCAAACTAAGATAGATAACGATGATAAAAGGTGATGGTGATACGATACCGGGGCACCTCCCCCAAGCTTGGAACAAGCCAAGGGTGGTGCCCATACCCATGTACTCAACTCTCCTTCTTCAGTGATGGTGGTGATGAAGAGGTGGGCTTATCCTTCAAAATATTTAGTAAGATATCCTTCAAGCTCTGGACCTCCCGAAACAACTGCTGAATTGCGGTGGCATTATTTTGCACTTCAACCATAATATGTTTATTTTCTGGCCACCATGAGCCCTTTCCTGCATCATTCTCACTTGGACGGGAGATATCCCAATTGGAAGGTATGTGCATACGAGGAGTGTTCTAGACCCCATAATTATGGACCAAATTATGAGAGTTGTTCCGATGTAACATGTGTAAGGGCCTCCTAGGAGGAAGCTCATCTTGTACCTCTGGACTCCCATGGCTGGTAGTGCTTCTCATAGCTTGATGAGGATATGGCGTTGTGGAGATGCCGGCAAGGGTGCCCCTCTCTGAAGCAGGGGGCTGCACCTCCAGTGAATCTCCATCATCTTGTTCCATGGTAACCTCTTCCTCCCCTTCTCTCCTGAGTTCCATCTGCAGCAACCAAGTGATACGTCTCCAATGTATCTATAATTTTTGATTGTTCCATGCTATTATAGTATCAATCATGGATGTTTTATATACATTCACAACCAATTATATATCATTTTTTGGGACTAACCTATTAACTTAGTGCCCAGTGCCAGTTGCTATTTTTTGCCTGTTTTTGGTTTTTCAGAATATCAGTACCAAACGAAGTCCAAATGCCACAAAACTTTTTGGAGATTTTTTTCTGGACATAAGAGACACTAGAAGCTTCAGGAGAGGGCCAAAAGACAGAGGAGGTGGCCACGAGCCACCAGGGCACGCCCCAGGGGGGTGGCGCGCCCTGGTGCCTCGTGGGCCCACCTCTGCTCTGTTTGACCTAATTCCACTTCTATAAATACTCTAAAATCGGGAAACCAACAGGGGAGTCCACGAAATACTTTTTCCGCCATATTTGAATCATTCTAGTCCAACTGTCCATGCTACAAAGAAAAGAGTATATGATGAATACGATAGGTAGCATTCCACATCAAATATTCTGTTTTTATCATTTACCTACTCGAGGATGAGCAGGAATTAAGCTTGGGGATGCTTGATACGTCTCCAACGTATCTATAATTTTTGATTGTTCCATGCTATTATAGTATTAGTGTTGGATGTTTTATATACATTCACAAGCAATTATATATCATTTTTTGGAACTAACCTATTAACTTAGTGCCCAGTGCCAGTTGCTGTTTTTTGCCTGTTTTTGGTTTTTCAGAATATCAGTACCAAATGAAGTCTAAATGCCACAAAACTTTTTGGAGATTTTTTCTGGACATAAGAGACACTAGAAGCTTTGGGAGAGGGCCAGAAGACAGCGGAGGTGGCCACGAGCCACTAGGGCGTGCCCTGGTGCCTCGTGGACCCACCTCTGCTCCGTTTGACCTAATTCCATCTCTATAAATACTCTAAAATCTGGAAACCAACAGGGGAGTCTACGAAATACTTTTTCCGCCACCGCAAGTTCCTGTTCTCGAGAGATCCCATCTGGAGGCCTTTTCCGGCACTCTGCCGGAGGGGGATTCGATCACGGAGGGGCTCTCCATCAACCTTGCTGCCCTTCCGATGATGCGTGAGTAGTTTAGCATAGACCTTCGGGTCCATAGTTAGTAGCTAGATGGCTTCTTCTCTCTTTTTGATCTTCAATACAATGTTCTCCTCGATGTTCTTGGAGTTCTATCCGATGTATTCACTTTTTGCGGTGTGTTTGTTGGGATCCGATGAATTGTGAGTTTATGATCAGATTATCCATGAATATTATTTGAGTTTTCTCTAAACTCTTTTATGCATGATTGTTATAGCTTCGTATTTCTCTCTGATCTATTGATTTTGTTTGGCCAACTTGATTAATTTATCTTGCAATGGGAGAGGTGCTTTGTAATGGGTTCAATCTTGCAGTGCTCAATCCCAGTGATAGAAAGGGACATGACACGTACGTATCATTGCTATTAAGGGTAAAAAGATGGGGTTTATTCATGCATGAGTTTACTTTGTCTACATCATGTCATCTTGCTTAAGGCGTTACTCCATTCTTTATGAACTTAATACTATAGATGCATGCTAGATAGCGGTCGATGTGTGGAGTAATAGTAGTAGATGCAGAATCATTTGGGTCTACTTGTCTCGGATGTGATGCCTATATACATGATCATTGCCTTGGATATCGTCATGATTATTTGCTTTTCTATCAATTGCCCAACAGTAATTTGTTCACCCACCATATGCTATTTTCAAGAGAGAAGCCTCTAGTGAAAACTATGGCCCCCGGGTCTACCTTTATCATATATTGAAAATCCTAAAAATACCTTGCTGCAATTTTACTTTATTTATTTTATTTTGCATTTTTGTTTGATCTATCTATCTATCTATCACCATACAATTTAATCTTGCAATTAACCGCCAAGGGATTGACAACCCCTTGTTCGCGTTAAGTGCGAGGATTTGTTGTTTTTTGTGCAGGTGCTGCTAACGAGTTGTTGCGTGATTCTCCTACTGGATTGATAACCTTGGTTTCATAACTAAGGGAGATACTTATCTCTACTATACTGCATCAACCCCTCCTCTTTGGGGAAATCCCAATGCAGCTCATAAGTAGCACCAAGCATTGCCTCCCACGTTGTTGGAGGAGGAGGAAGACATGATGCCTGGCTTTACAGAGGAGAAACTTGCGATGCGGTGGTCAAAACACCCGTGAGTATATATAAAGAATTTTTATCTTGCAGAACAAGCATATGAGAGGAAAACGGAGTCGGGAGGGCACACGAGGGGACCACAAGGCATCATGGCGCGCCCCAGGGGGGACGCGCCCTGTTGCCTTGTGGGCGACTGATACGTCTCCATCGTATCTATAATTTTTGATTGTTTCATGCCAATATTCTACAACATTCATATAATTTTGGCAGCATTTTATATTATTTTTGGGACTAACATATTGATCCAGTGCTCAGTGCCAGTTCCTGTTTGTTGCATGTTTTTTGTTTCACAGAATATCCATATCAAACAAAGTCCAAACATGATAAAAATTTACGGAGATTTATTTTGGAATATATGTGAATTTTTGGAAGAAGAATCAACCCCCCCCCCCCCCCCCCCCCCCCCCCCCCCCCCCCCCCCCCCCCCCCCCCCCCCCCCCCCCCCCCCCCCCCCCCCCCCCCCCCCCCCCCCCCCCCCCCCCCCCCCCCCCCCCCCCCCCCCCCCCCCCCCCCCCCCCCCCCCCCCCCCCCCCCCCCCCCCCCCCCCCCCCCCCCCCCCCCCCCCCCCCCCCCCCCCCCCCCCCCCCCCCCCCCCCCCCCCCCCCCCCCCCCCCCCCCCCCCCCCCCCCCCCCCCCCCCCCCCCCCCCCCCCCCCCCCCCCCCCCCCCCCCCCCCCCCCCCCCCCCCCCCCCCCCCCCCCCCCCCCCCCCCCCCCCCCCCCCCCCCCCCCCCCCCCTTCTTTCGCCGCAAGAAAGATAATATCGGTAAAAAAATTATGTCAAAATTTCATCCCGATCGGAGTTACGGATCTCCGGGAATTTAAGAAACGGTGAAAGGCAGGAAAATAGGAGCGCGAAACAGAAGAGAACAGAGAGAGAGAGATCCAATCTCGGAGGGGCTCCCGCCCCTCCGGGTGCCATGGAGGCTAAGGAGCAGAGGAGAAAACCTCCTCCCATCTAGGGGGAGGCCAAGCAAGAAGAAGTAGGAGGGGGGCTCTCTCCCCCTCTCTCCCGGTGGCGCTGGAACGCCGCCGGGGCAATCATCGTGACGGCGATCTACACCAACAACTTCGCCGCCATCACCACCAACTCTCTCCCCCTCTATGCAGCGGTGTAACACCTCTTCTCCCTACTGTAATCTCTACTTAAACATGGTGCTTAATGCTACATATTATTATCCAATGATGTGTTGCCATCCTATGATGTTTGAGTAGATTCGTTTTGTCTTACGGGTTGATTGATGGTCGTGATTGGTTTGAGTTGTATGTTTTATTTTGGTGATGTCCTATGGTGCCCTCCGTGTCGCGCAAGCGTGAGGGATTCCCGCTGTAGGGTTTGCAATACATTCATAATTCTCTTATAGTGGGCGGCTAGAGTGACAGAAGCTTACACCCGAGTATGGGGGTTGTTGCGTATGGGAGTAAAGGGGACTTGATACTTAATGCTATGGTTGGGTTTTACCTTAATGATCTTTGGTAGTTGCGGATGCCTGCTAGAGTTCCAATCATAAGTGCATATGATCCAAGTACGGAAAGTATGTTAGCCCCCCCCCCTCCCTCATATAAAATTGCAATAATGATTACCGGTCTAGTTATCGATTGCCTATGGACAAATCATTCTCTTGTGTTACAAAAACTTTCTACTAAACAACTAACTTTTATTATCTCGCAAATTACTCCTAGTTTTATTCTCGTTAAGTACTTCTAGTCTTATCCTTACACCCGCAAAATAGTTTCATACTTGTTCTAGGTAAAGCGAACGTTAAGTGTGTGTAGAGTTGTATCGGTGGTCGATAGAACTTGAAGGGAATATTAATTCTACCTTTAGCTCCTCGTTGGGTTCGACACTCTTATTTATCAAAAAAGCTACAACTGATCCCCTATACTTGTGGGTTATCAAGACCTTTTTCTGGCGCCGTTGTCGGGGAGCAATAGCGTGGGGTTGATATTCTCGTGTGTGCTTGTTTTCTTTATCACTAAGTAGTTTTTATTTTGCGCTCTTGTTTTCTATCTTTAGTTATGGGTAGGAAACGTAAAATACCAAAAAAATTAGTTGTACTTGCTAAACCAATGGTTGAAGAACCACCCAAAATCTATCATACTGCTGAAGCTTTCTACTTGGATCATCTTCGATCCCTTCGTGCTCGTGCTGAAAACCCAACTAGCTTAGTTGAGGGAAAATCATTAGATGAGCATGCTTATTTTGTGCGACACCACTTGTCCCAAAAAGGGAAACTCTTATGGCATCATATTAATACTTTGAATTGCTATGCTTGGAATTTATGTGAAATACATAATTTTACTTGTTGTTCTGAAGACCCTAAAAAACACCTTCAGTACCAATGTGAGTTTAAGGATAATGGAATCTTATCTTCTTATAACAGAGGTGTTTATAGTTACTATGATATTGAACAAATAGAAGAATTTGTTACTTTTAAGGGTTCATATGAAATTGCTTCTTTGATTGAAAAGTGTGATGCTACTTTTTACAAATCTGAAAATTTTGCCATACTTAAATATTGTTATGAAAACTGTGCTTCTAATGCTTATGTTAAAGAATATATTGAGGACACCTCTGCTATCCAAGAAGAGACTAATGTTTTGCAGGAATCTATGGAAGAAGAAATTGATGACACTATGAGCTCATTAGATGAAAAAGATGAGGATGAGAGCGAAGAACAAAAGGAGGAAGAGCGGATTAGCTACCCGTGCCCACCTTCTAATGAGAGTAACTTTTCAACTCATACATTGTTTAAATTCACTTCGTGCTTACCGAAGGATGAATGCTATGATAATTGCTATGATCCATTGGATTCGTTTGAAATATCCTTTTTTATGAAATTGATGCTTGCTATGCTTGTGGCCATGATGCCAATTTGAATTATGCTTATGGAGATGAACTTGCTATAGTTCCTTATGTTAAGAATAAAATTGTTACTATTGCACCCACACATGATAGTCCTATTATCTTTTTGAATTCTCCCAACTACACTATATCAGAGAAATTTGCGCTTATTAGGGATTATATTGAGGGGTTGCATTTTACTATTGCAAATGATGTTCTTTTGATGAATATAATATGCATGTGCTTGCTGCTCCTAATTGCAATTATTATGAGATAGAAACTACATCTCTGCCTCTCTATGTTTCCAATGCGATAAAATTGCAAGAAACTGTTTATACTATGCATGGGCCTTTACTTGATGTGCATGAACTGTTCTTTTATGACATGCCAATGCATAGGAAGAGAGTTAGACTTCGTCATTACATGATATATGTTGCTTTGTGCTCACTACTAAAATACAAATCATTGTTAATTAAAATTGGCTTTGATATACCTTGGGATCTTGGTGGATCAATTACTTGAGCACTTTATGCCTAGCTTAATGGCTTTAAAGAAAGCGCTACCAGGGAGACAACCCAGAAGTTTTAGAGAGTCATTTATTTCTGTTGTGTGCTTTTAAAAAGTTTAAAAACAAAAAAAAAATAGAGGGAACCTAAAAACTTTACAAAAAGAAAAGTGAAAGTAAGAAAGACGAGCACCATGGAAGCGGGAGCATGCCTTGAACTTTGTTCATGCCCATGGAAACTTTGTGAATCTTGAATTACAGAAAATTTTGAACAAAAATAATTATCCCCATGTACAAATCCATTGTATTATAAAAATAATGTGCCAAGATTTACCGTTAGGATGTTTAAATTGCTTGTTTGGTATGTGCAGTGCAAAAACAGAAACTTTTGTTGTAGTGCGTGAATTTACATTTTTTACTGGAAGATGAAAAAATTCTGAATTTTTTACACTGTACTTATGTGCAAATTATTTATTTTTTCCTAATTTTTTAGAATTTTTTGAGTTACATAAGTATATGTACCATCTGCATCTTTACATACTATCCTGTTTTCACAGATTGCTGTTATAGTTTCGTTATTTGCTTATGTTTGAAATCTTGTTGAGCCCCATTGACTTGGGAGCCATAGAATTGTGATAGCATACAGTGGGTAATGTTTGATTATAATTATACAATAATGTTAGAGCAGGACATGATGGGATTTGATGTTATATGTACTAACCCTTCTAATAAAAAGTTCGGTTAAGTTTTGTGTGGATGAAGTGTTCGAAGATCGAGGAGGTATTGATATGAGAAGAATGAGGAGAGGCAAGAGCCCAAGCTTGGGGATGCCCAAGGCACCCCAAGTAAATATTCAAGGATACTGAAGGGTCTAAGCTTGGGGATGCCCCGGAAGGCATCCCAGCTTTATTCGACAATTATCGGTATGTCTCGGTTTTTGTTTTGTTCGCATGATATGCGTAAATTCTTGGAGCGTCATGTGCTTTTTATTTTTATTTTAGTAATGCACCATGCTGGTATGAGATAGTCCTTGGTTGATTTATAGAAAGCTCTTTGCACTTCACTTATATCTTTTGAGTATGGCTTTATAGAATGCTTCATGTGCTTCACTTATATCATTTGAAGTTTGGATCCTGTTTCTCTACACATAGGAAACCCGTTATTTGTAGAATGCTCTTTTGCTTCACTTATATTTGTTAGAGCATGGGCAAGTCTTTTGTAGAAAGAATTAAACTTTCATGCTTCACTTATATCTGTTTAGAGAGTCAACAGGAATTGGCCATTCACATTGTTAGTCATAAAATCCTACATAAAACTTGTAGGTCATTGAATATGATATGTTTGATTCCTTGCAATAGTTTTGCGATATAGAGATGGTAATATGTGGGAGGTACTAGTGAATGATTGTGGTTTAGTAGGAATATTGGTGTTAAGGTTTGTGATTCCCGAAGCATGCACGTATAGTCTCTCGTTATGCTAAGAAGTTGGAGCATGATTTATTATTGATTGTCTTCCTTTGCGTGGAGGTCGGGGGCACGCGATGGTTAACTCCTACCAACCTCCCCCCTAGGGGCATGCGTAGTAGTACTTTGCTTCGAGGGCTAATAAACTTTCACCCCCCCCCCCCCCCCCCCCCCCCCCCCCCCCCCCCCCCCCCCCCCCCCCCCCCCCCCCCCCCCCCCCCCCCCCCCCCCCCCCCCCCCCCCCCCCCCCCCCCCCCCCCCCCCCCCCCCCCCCCCCCCCCCCCCCCCCCCCCCCCCCCCCCCCCCCCCCCCCCCCCCCCCCCCCCCCCCCCCCCCCCCCCCCTATCTTCCTCAAAACAGCCACCATACCTACCTATTATGGCATTTCCATAGCCATTCCGTGATATATTGCCATGCAACTTCCATCATCATCATATACATGACTTGAGCATTCATTGTTATATTGCTTTTCATGATCGTAAGATAGCTAGCATGATATTTTCATGGCTTGTCCCTTTTTTGATATCTTTGCCATGCTAGATCATTGCACATCCTGGTACACCACGAGAGGCATTCATATAGAGTCATATTTTGTTCTAGTATCGAGTTGTAATTTTGAGTTGTAAGTAAATAGAAGTGTGATGATCATCATATCCATTATTAGAGCATTATCCCAGTGAGGAAAGGATGATGGAGACCATGATTCCCCCACAAGTCGGGATGAGACTCTGGACGAAAATAAAAAAAAGGAGAAAAAAGAGAGGCCAAAAAGAGCCCATAAAAAAAGAAAAAAAGAAAAAAAAGAGAAAACAAAAAAAATGAGAGAAAAAGAGAGAAGGGGCAATGTTACTATCCTTTTACCACACTTGTGCTTCAGAGTAGTACTATGTTTTTCACATATAGAGTCTCCTATGTTGTCACTTTCATATACTAGTGGGAATTTTTCATTATAGAACTGGGCTTGTATATTTCGATGATGGGCTTCCTCAATTGCCCAAGGTCTTGAGCAAGCAAGATGGATGCACACCCACTTAGTTTTCAATTTGAGCTTTCATACACTTATAGCTCTTAGTGCATCCGTTGCATGGCAATCCCTACACTCCTTGCATTGACATCAATTGATGGGCATCTCCATAGCCCGTTGATTAGCCACGTCGATGTGAGACTTTCTCCTTTTTTTTGTCTTCTCCATATTATCTCTACCACCGCATTCTATTCCACCCATAGTGCTATATCCATGGCTTGCGCTCATGTATTGCGTGGGGGTTGAAAAAGCTGAAGCGCATTAAAAAGTATGAACCAATTGCTTGGCTGACACCGGGATTGTGCATGATATATACTTTGTGTTAAAAGATTGAGCATGACAAGGCTATATGATTTTGTAGGGATAGCGTTCTTTACCATTTTTATTCTGAAAGGTATGATTGTTTGTTGGGATGCCTGAGTATTGATGTCTTTATATCAATTTATAGACTATTGCTTTGAATCACTCGTGTCTTAATATTCATGCCATGACTAGATTATATGATCAAGATTATGTTAGGTAGCATTCCACATCAAAAATTATCTTTTTTATCATTTACCTACTCAAGGACGAGTAGGAATTAAGCTTGGGGATGCTGATACATCTCCGTCGTATCTATAATTTTTGATTGTTTCATGCCAATATTCTACAAATTTCATATAATTTTGGCAACATTTTATATTATTTTTGGGACTAACATATTGATCCAGTGCCCAGTGCTAGTTCCTGTTTGTTGCATGTTTTTTGTTTCACAGAATATCCATATCAAACAAAGTCCAAATGCGATAAAAATTTATGGAGATTTATTTTGGAATATATGTGAATTTTTAGAAGAAGAATCAACGCAAGACGGTGCTCGTGGGCCCCAAGAGGCACCAGGGCGCGCCCCACGGGGTAGCGCACCGTGGTGCCTCGTGAGCCCCTCGTAAGGCGGTTGCAGCCCTTCTTTTGCCGCAAGAAAGATAATATTGGGAAAAAATCATGTTAAAATTTCAGCCCGATCGAAGTTACGGATCTCCGGGAATTTAAGAAACGGTGAAAGGCCAAAAAACAGGAGCGTGAAAAGGAAGAGAACAGAAAGAGAGATCCAATCTCGGAGGGGCTCCCGCCCCTCCGGGTGCCATGGAGGCCAAGGACCAAAGGGGAATACCTCCTCCCATCTAGGGGGGAGGCCAAGCAAGAAGAAGAAGGAGGGGGGCTCTCTCCCCCTCTCTCCCGGTGGCGCCGGAATGCCGCCGGGGCAATCATCGTGACGGCAATCTACACCAACAACTTCGCCGCCGTCACCACCAACTCTCTCCCCCTCTATGCAGTGGTGTAACACCTCTTCTCCCAGCTGTAATCTCCACTTAAACATGGTGCTTAATGCTACATATTATTATCCAATGATGTGTTGCCATCCTATGATGTTTGAGTAGATTCGTTTTGTCCTACGGGTTGATTGATGATTGTGATTGGTTTGAGTTGTATGTTTTATTTTGGTGTTATCCTATGGTGCCCTCCGTGTCGCGCAAGCATGAGGGATTCCTGCTGTAGGGTTTGCAATATGTTCATAATTCTCTTATAGTGGGCGGCTAGAGTGACAGAAGCTTACACCCGAGTAAGGGGGTTGTTGCGTATGGGAGTAAAGGGGACTTGATACTTAATGCTATGGTTGGGTTTTACCTTAATGATCTTTGGTAGTTGCAGATGCTTGCTAGAGTTCCAATCATAAATGCATATGATCCAAGTATGGAAAGTATGTTATCTCATGCCTCTCCCTCATATAAAATTGCAATAATGATTACCGGTCTAGTTATCGATTGCCTATAGACAAATCATTCTCTTGTGTTACAAAAACTTTCTACTAAACAACTAACTTTTATTATCTCACAAATTACTCCTAGTTTTATTCTCGTTAAGTACTTTTAGTCTTATCCTTACACCCACAAAATAGTTTCATACTTGTTCTAGGTAAAGCGAACGTTAAGTGCGCGTAGAGTTGTATCGGTGGTCGATAGAACTTGAAGGGAATATTAATTCTAACTTTAGCTCATCATTGGGTTCGACACTCTTATTTATCAAAAAAGCTACAATTGATCCCCTATACTTGTGGGTTATCGGCGACTCATGGGTCCCCTCGGCTGTTTCTTATTTTTGTAATTTTTCTAATATTCCAAAACGAGCAGAAATAATTTTTATGGAATTTTTGGAGTCGGTTTACTTACCATATCACATACCTACCTCTTTTCAGGGTTCTGGAGCGTTCCGAAAGGACTCTTTGATGTGTTCCTCCAGTGTCATTGTGTGAATAATATTAGTTTCAACATTAATGGGAGTACCTGAGATATAGTGCTTAATTCTTTCTCCATTCACCACTCTCAGATTATTGCCTTCGAAGTTGTTTATTTTGCTGGCTCTGGAGCGATAAACTTCTTCGATGATATATGGTCCTTCCCATTTAGAGAGAAGTTTTCCTGCAAAAAAATCTTAAACAAGAATTGTACAATAAAATATGATCACCTACTTTGAATTCCCATTTTTGGATTCTCTTATCATGCCATATTTTAATTTTTTCTTTAAACAACTTGGCATTTTCATAAGCTTGTGTTCTCCATTCATCTAGAGAGCTAATATCAAATAACCTCTTTTCACCAGCAAGTTTGAAATCATAGTTAAGTTCTTTAATTGCCCAATATGCTTTATGTTCTAACTGAAGAGGTAAATGACATGCTTTTCCATAGACCATTTTATATGGAGACATACCCATAGGATTTTTATAAGCAGTTCTATAAGCCCATAGTGCATCATCAAGTTTCTTAGACCAATTCTTTCTAGATCTATTAACGGTCTTCTGCAAAATTAATTTTATTTCTCTATTAGTTAATTCAACTTGACCACTAGACTGAGGATGATAAGGAGATGTGATTTTATGATTAACATCATATTTAGCAAGCAATTTACAGAAAGCACCATGAATAAAATGTGAACCACCATCAGTCATTAAATATCTAGGGACTCCAAACCACGGAAATATAACTTCTTTAAGAATTTTAATAGAAGTGTTATGATCAGCACTACTAGTTGGAATAGCTTCTACCCACTTAGTAACATAATCAACAGCAACTAAAATATGAGTATACCCGTTGGATTTAGGGAAAGGTCCCATATAATCAAAACCCCAAACATCAAATGGTTCAATAACAAGTGAATAATTCATAGGCATTTCCTGACGTCTACCAACATGGTGTCCTCCGTATGCCTCGGAGTGACACTTTCAAAGGATTTGTTCCTGTTCATGCTCAGGTACACAACGTCTAATAACACCATCTACTCCTTCTTTATATAAATGTGGGTCAACCCAAAAGTAATGTCTTAAATCAAAGAAGAACTTTTTCTTTTGTTGGTATGTGAAACTAGGTGGTATATATTTAGCAACAATGTAATTAGCATAATCTGCATACCAAGGAGTATTATGAGAAGCATTTATCACAGCTAATTGTTCATCAGGGAAATCATCATTAATAGGAAGTGGGTCATCAAGAACATTTTCCATTCTAGACAAATTATCAGCTACAGGGTTCTCAGCTCCCTTTCTATCAATAATATGCAAATCAAATTCTTGTAGCAAAAGAACCCACCTAATAAGTCTTGGTTTAGCATCTTTATTTTTCGTAATATATTTAATAGCAGCATGATTAGTGTGAATAGTAACTTTGGAATCAACAATGTAAGATCTGAATTTATCACATGCAAACACAACTGCTAAAAATTCTTTCTCAGTAGTAGCATAATTTCTTTGAGCACTGTCTAGAGTTTACTAGCATAATGAATAACATTCAATTGCTTATCAACTCTTTGTCCTAGAATAGCACCAATAGCATAATCACTAGCATCACACATAATTTCAAAGGGTAGGTTCCAATCAGGTGGTTGAACAATACGTGCAAAAAATAAGGCTTTCTTAAGTATTTCAAAGGCTTCTACACAATCATCATCAAAAACAAATGGCACATCTTTTTGCAAGAGATTAGTAAGAGGCCTGGAAATTTTAGAGAAGTCTTTTATAAACCTTCTATAGAAACCAACATGACCAAGGAAACTTCTTATACCTTTGATATCTTTAGGACATGGCATTTTCTCAATAGCATCAACTTTAGCTTTATCAACTTCAATACCTCTTTCATAAATTTTATGCCCAAGGACTATACCTTCATTCACCATAAAGTGGCACTTCTCCTAGCTCAAGACAAGATTAGTTTCTTCACATCTCTGCAAAACTCGATCAAGGTTGCTTAAGCAATCATCAAAAGAAGTTCCATAAACGAAAAAATCATCCATGAAAACCTCAACAATATTTTCACAAAACTCAGAGAATATAGCAGTCATACATCTTTGAAAGGTAGCAGGTGCATTACATAAACCAAAAGGCATACGATGATAAACATAAGTTCCAAAAGGACAAGTAAAGGTGGTTTTCTCTTGATCTTCAGGTGAAACAGGTCCCCCCCCCCCCCCCCCCCCCCCCCCCCCCCCCCCCCCCCCCCCCCCCCCCCCCCCCCCCCCCCCCCCCCCCCCCCCCCCCCCCCCCCCCCCCCCCCCCCCCCCCCCCCCCCCCCCCCCCCCCCCCCCCCCCCCCCCCCCCCCCCCCCCCCCCCCCCCCCCCCCCCCCCCCCCCCCCCCCCCCCCCCCCCCCCCCCCCCCCCCCCCCCCCCCCCCCCCCCCCCCCCCCCCCCCCCCCCCCCCCCCCCCCCCCCCCCCCCCCCCCCCCCCCCCCCCCCCCCCCCCCCCCCCCCCCCCCCCCCCCCCCCCCCCCCCCCCCCCCCCCCCCCCCCCCCCCCCCCCCCCCCCCCCCCCCCCCCCCCCCCCCCCCCCCCCCCCCCCCCCCCCCCCCCCCCCCCCCCCCCCCCCCCCCCCCCCCCCCCCCCCCCCCCCCCCCCCCCCCCCCCCCCCCCCCCCCCCCCCCCCCCCCCCCCCCCCCCCCCCCCCCCCCCCCCCCCCCCCCCCCCCCCCCCCCCCCCCCCCCCCCCCCCCCCCCCCCCCCCCCCCCCCCCCCCCCCCCCCCCCCCCCCCCCCCCCCCCCCCCCCCCCCCCCCCCCCCCCCCCCCCCCCCCCCCCCCCCCCCCCCCCCCCCCCCCCCCCCCCCCCCCCCCCCCCCCCCCCCCCCCCCCCCCCCCCCCCCCCCCCCCCCCCCCCCCCCCCCCCCCCCCCCCCCCCCCCCCCCCCCCCCCCCCCCCCCCCCCCCCCCCCCCCCCCCCCCCCCCCCCCCCCCCCCCCCCCCCCCCCCCCCCCCCCCCCCCCCCCCCCCCCCCCCCCCCCCCCCCCCCCCCCCCCCCCCCCCCCCCCCCCCCCCCCCCCCCCCCCCCCCCCCCCCCCCCCCCCCCCCCCCCCCCCCCCCCCCCCCCCCCCCCCCCCCCCCCCCCCCCCCCCCCCCCCCCCCCCCCCCCCCCCCCCCCCCCCCCCCCCCCCCCCCCCCCCCCCCCCCCCCCCCCCCCCCCCCCCCCCCCCCCCCCCCCCCCCCCCCCCCCCCCCCCCCCCCCCCCCCCCCCCCCCCCCCCCCCCCCCCCCCCCCCCCCCCCCCCCCCCCCCCCCCCCCCCCCCCCCCCCCCCCCCCCCCCCCCCCCCCCCCCCCCCCCCCCCCCCCCCCCCCCCCCCCCCCCCCCCCCCCCCCCCCCCCCCCCCCCCCCCCCCCCCCCCCCCCCCCCCCCCCCCCCCCCCCCCCCCCCCCCCCCCCCCCCCCCCCCCCCCCCCCCCCCCCCCCCCCCCCCCCCCCCCCCCCCCCCCCCCCCCCCCCCCCCCCCCCCCCCCCCCCCCCCCCCCCCCCCCCCCCCCCCCCCCCCCCCCCCCCCCCCCCCCCCCCCCCCCCCCCCCCCCCCCCCCCCCCCCCCCCCCCCCCCCCCCCACCAGAATAACCATCTAGGAAGCAAAAGTGTGTATGCTTAGATAATCTTTCTAAATTTGATCAATAAAAGTCAAGGGGTAATGATCTTTCCTAGTAGATTTATTTAATTTTCTGAAATCGATTACCATCCTATAACCAGTTACAATTCTTTGTGGAATAAGTTCATTTTTATCATTAGGAACAATGGTAATACCTCCTTTCTTAGGAACACAAAGAACAGGACATACCCATCTACTATCAGCTATGGGATAAATTATACATGCCTCTAGAAGCTTTAATATTTCAGTTCTTACCACATCCTTCATTTTAGGATTCAGCCTTCTTTGATGATCAACAACGGGTTTGGCATCTGGCTCCATATGAATTTTATGCTGACATAAGGTGGGACTAATGCCCTTAAGATCATCAAGAGTATATCCAATAGTGGCACGGTGCTTCTTCAGAGTTTTAAGTAATCTCTTTTCTTCATGCTCTGAAAGGTTAGCACTAATAATAACAAGATATATCTTCTTTTCATCAAGGTAAGCATATTTAAGTGTATCAGGTAATTGCTTTAATTCAAACACAGGATCACCCTTCGGTGGAGGTGGATCTCCTAAAGTTTCAACAGGCAAATTATGTTTAACGATAGGTGCTTGTTTAAAGAATAGCTCATCTATTTCATTTCTTTCATTCCTATGCATATCATTCTCATGGTCTAGCAAATATTGTTCTAAAGGATCAGTAGGAGGCACAACAATAGAAGCAAGACCTATAATTTCATCTTTATTGGGTAATTCTTTATCATGAAGTTGTCTACTGAACTTAGAGAAATTAAATTCATGAGATATATCACCAAACTTAACTCTAACCTTCTCTTTAACACAATCAATTTCAGCATTAACGGTATTCAAGAAAGGTCTACCGAATATAATGGGACAAAAATTATCTTGTTGTGAACCAAGTACTAAGAAATCAGTAGGGTATTTGATCTTACCACACAAGACTTCAACATCTCTAACAATCCCAAGTGGTGTAATAGTATCTCTATTTGCAAGCTTAATAGTAACATCACTATCTTCAATCTCAACAGGTGCAATATCATGCATTACTTCTTGATATAAAGAAAACGGAATTGCACTCACACTAGCACCCATATCACATAAACCATGATAGCAATGATCTCCGATCTTAACAGAAACAACAGGCATGCCAACTATAGGCTTGTTCTTGTCTAACATATCTCGTTCATTACTAACAGATTTAGCAATTCTAGCAGCCTCATCGCAAAAATAAATAACATGCCTGATACATCTCCAACGTATCTATAATTTTTATTGTTCCATGCTATTATAGTATCAATCTTGGATGTTTTTATATGCAATTATATATCATTTTTTGGGACTAACCTATTAACCTAGTGCCCAGTGCCAGTTGCTGTTTTCTGCTTGTTTTTGGCTTTTCAGAGAATCAGTACCAAATGAAGTCCAAATGCCACTAAACTTTTTGGAGATTTTTTTCTGGACAAAAGAGACCCTGGAGACTTGGAGAGGAGGCCAGAAGGTTCATGAAGCCTCCACAAGGCAACAGGGCGTGGCCCCAGGGGGGCGCCCTGATGCCTTGTGGGGCCCTCATGGCTCTGTTTGACCTAATTTCACTCCTATAAATTCACAAATATTCGGAAACCATCAGGGAGCCAGAAGAGAAAACCCTTCCACCGCTGCAAGCCTCTGTTCTTCCATGATCCCATCTGGAGACCTTTTTCGGTACTCTGCCGGAGGGGGAATCGATCATGGAGGGCTTCTACATCAACCTTGCTGCCCTTCTGATGATGTGTGAGTAGTTTACCACACACCTACGGGTCCATAGCTAGTAGCTAGATGGCTTCTTCTCTCTCTTTGATCTTCAATACCATGTTCTCCTTGATGTTCTTGGAGTTCTATCCGATGTAATCTTCTTTTGTGGTGTGTTTGTTGGGATCCGATGAATTGTGAGTTTATGATCAGATTATTCATGAGAAATATTTGAGTCTTCTCTGAACTCTTTTATGCATGATTAAATATAGCTTTGTATTTCTGTCTGATCTATCGATTTGGTTTGGCCAACTAGATTGGTTTATCTTGCAATGGGAGAGGTGCTTTGTGATGGGTTCAATCTTGCGGCGCTCAATCCCAGTGACAGAAAGGGACATGACACATATTTGTATTGTTGCCATTAAGGATAAAAATATGGGGTTTATTCATATTGCTTGAATTTGCTTCTCCACATCATGTCATCTTGCTTAAGGTGTTACTCTATTTTTATTAACTTAATACTCTAGATGCATGCTGGATAGCAGTCGATGAGTGGAGTAATAGTAGTAGATGCAGGCAGGAGTCGGTCTACTTGTCTCAGACGTGATGCCTATATACATGATCATTGCCATGAATCCGTCATAATTATTTGTTTTTCTATCAATTGCACAACAGTAATTTGTTTACCCACCGTATGTTTCTGCGCTCGAGAGAGATGCCTCTAGTGAAAACTATGGCCCCCGGGTCTATCTTTATCATATAAAAACATAAAAATACCTTGCAGCAATTTATTTACTCTTATTTAGGTTAGTGATTTACTTTATCAATTTATCTCTATCAGACTTAATCCTTGCAAGTAACCGCTAAGAGGATTGACAACCCTCTTATTTGCGTTGGGTGCAAGTGTTTGCTTTTGTGTGTGTAGGTGCTGTTCACTGGAACTTGCTTGGTTCTCCTACTGGATTGATAACCTTGGTTCTTAACTGAGGGAAATACATATCTCTACTATACTGCATCATCCTCTCCTCTTTGGGAAAAATACCAACGCAGTCTACAAGTAGCAGGAAGAATTTCAGGCACCGTTGCCAGGGAGACATCATCAAAATCTATCAAGTACCTTCGCACAAACTATCAATCACTTGCATTTATTTTATTTGCCATTTCATTTGCATTTGCCTCTCATTTTCATCTCCCCCACTTCTAATTTTTTTTGTAAAAACACAAAAATATTTTGTTTGCTTGTTCGCTTTGTCATTATGGCTAGTTCTTCGCTTGTTACTATTACCCCTGAAAATGAAGTGCTTAATTTTAAACAAAGGGGAGGAGAGAATTTAAAAGATGCTTGGTATAGGATTTGCGATGCTCAAAATAGATCAACTTGTAAGCAATCCACCACCGTTCTTCTTCGCAATTTTTATGTGGGAATTACTACTTAGTATAGATTTGTGCTTGACACTATTACTGGAGGGAATTTCTTGATGTGTCCCACTTCGGATGCTTTCAATGCTATGGGAAATTTAGTGGGATCACCCCCTATCATTATTAATGAAACGGCATTGATTTTGGAGCATGTTATGCAAAGGTTAGAAGCTATTGAAAATAAAATGTACACTGTTGAACATCTTGAGAATTTAGATAAAAAGGTCCATAATCATATTACTCAATTTGGTTCTAAGGTAGGGATTGCATTGAAAACCTTAAAGGAAAAGGAACCGGCAATTAGTGAGAGAATAGAACAAAGTCCTGCTAGAATCGATAAGTTGGAGGAAATTATTAATAACTTGGGTTCCGCTTTTCCTCCATTAAAAATATTGATCGAACTCCTCCCAATAAAAATTGCAAGTTTATGTATGCTCCTAAGACTAAGGGTGCCACTTCTAGCAAGGAGAATGAGGATCTTAAAATGATTAGCGTCCACCCCAAATTCATGGATATAATAAAGGAACCTGTTTATGAAAGTAAATTCCTCAACTTTGTCCCTAGGAGTGTTATGATAAAAAGTTCCTATGTTAAATCTCCTAAAAAGAGTGGGTGTGTAATTAAGGAATTGGAAACCAAGGATGACAACACTTGGAACTATGCATTATGCCTAGCTAGGGGCATAAAACAATAACGCTTGTTGGGAGGCAACCCAATGAATAAAATAATTTTATGCTTTTACCTTTTGTTTTTGAGTGTTTGCATAATTATAGCTTCGGTTATGATTGTATTTTTATGTTTTAATTAGTGTTTGTGCCAAGTAATGCCTTTGGGATGATTTGGAAGATAGTATGATAGATGCTGTTGGAAAACAGAAACTTTTGTGTCCAGTTCTGGAATTTTAGTTTTTTGCTGGAGAGTGATAACCTTCTGAATTTTTTACAAAGTATTTATATATGAATTTCCCACATTTTACTAATTTTTCAGAATTTTTGAAGTTACATAAGTATGACCATAATTAGGATATTTACAGACTGTTCTGTTTTAGACCGATTCTGTTTTTGTTGCATAGTTCGCTTATTTTGAAGAATCTATGGATCGTATCGAGGGTATGAGTCATGGAGAAGTTGGAGTACAGTAGCATTATACCTCTAGGGGCATGCGTAGTAGTAGTATTTTGCTTCGAGGGCTAATAAACTTTCGCAATAAGTATGTGAGTTCTTTATGACTATGTGAGTCCATGGATTATACGCACTCTCACCCTTCCGCAATTTACTAGCCTCTTCGGTACCGTGCATTGCCCTTTCTCACATTGAGAGTTGGGGCAAACTTCGCCGGTGCATCCAAACCCCGTGATATGATATGCCCTATCACACATGAGCCTCTTTATATCTTCCTCAAAACAGCCACCATACCTACCTATCATGGCATTTCCATAGCCATTCCGAGATATATTTCCCTGCAACTTCCACCGTTCCATTTTTATGACATACATCATCATTGTCATATTGCTTTGCATGATCATATAGCTGACATAGTATTTGTGGCTCAGCCACCATTCATCATTTTTATACATGTTACGCTAGCATCATTGCACATCCTGGTACACTGCCAGAGGCATTCATATAGCCATATTTTTGTTCTAGTATCGAGTTGTAATGTTGAGTTGTAAGTAAATAGAGGTATGATGATCATCATTATTAGAGCATTGTCCCAGTGAGGAAAGTATGATGGAGACCATGATTCCCCCACAAGTCGGGATGAGACTCCGGACGAAAAAAAGAAAAAAGAAGAAAAAAGAGGCGAAAAAGAGCCATGAGAAAAAAATAGAAAAAAATAAATTAATAAAATGAGAGAAAAAGAGAGAAGGGGCAATGTTACTATCCTTTTCCACACTTGTGCTTCAGAGTAGCACCATGTTTTTCATATAGAGAGTCTCCTATTTTGTCACCCCCCCCCCCCCCCCCCCCCCCCCCCCCCCCCCCCCCCCCCCCCCCCCCCCCCCCCCCCCCCCCCCCCCCCCCCCCCCCCCCCCCCCCCCCCCCCCCCCCCCCCCCCCCCCCCCCCCCCCCCCCCCCCCCCCCCCCCCCCCCCCCCCCCCCCCCCCCCCCCCCCCCCCCCCCCCCCCCCCCCCCCCCCCCCCCCCCCCCCCCCCCCCCCCCCCCCCCCCCCCCCCCCCCCCCCCCCCCCCCCCCCCCCCCCCCCCCCCCCCCCCCCCCCCCCCCCCCCCCCCCCCCCCCCCCCCCCCCCCCCCCCCCCCCCCCCCCCCCCCCCCCCCCCCCCCCCCCCCCCCCCCCCCCCCCCCCCCCCCCCCCCCCCCCCCCCCCCCCCCCCCCCCCCCCCCCCCCCCCCCCCCCCCCCCCCCCCCCCCCCCCCCCCCCCCCCCCCCCCCCCCCCCCCCCCCCCCCCCCCCCCCCCCCCCCCCCCCCCCCCCCCCCCCCCCCCCCCCCCCCCCCCCCCCCCCCCCCCCCCCCCCCCCCCCCCCCCCCCCCCCCCCCCCCCCCCCCCCCCCCCCCCCCCCCCCCCCCCCCCCCCCCCCCCCCCCCCCCCCCCCCCCCCCCCCCCCCCCCCCCCCCCCCCCCCCCCCCCCCCCCCCCCCCCCCCCCCCCCCCCCCCCCCCCCCCCCCCCCCCCCCCCCCCCCCCCCCCCCCCCCCCCCCCCCCCCCCCCCCCCCCCCCCCCCCCCCCCCCCCCCCCCCCCCCCCCCCCCCCCCCCCCCCCCCCCCCCCCCCCCCCCCCCCCCCCCCCCCCCCCCCCCCCCCCCCCCCCCCCCCCCCCCCCCCCCCCCCCCCCCCCCCCCCCCCCCCCCCCCCCCCCCCCCCCCCCCCCCCCCCCCCCCCCCCCCCCCCCCCCCCCCCCCCCCCCCCCCCCCCCCCCCCCCCCCCCCCCCCCCCCCCCCCCCCCCCCCCCCCCCCCCCCCCCCCCCCCCCCCCCCCCCCCCCCCCCCCCCCCCCCCCCCCCCCCCCCCCCCCCCCCCCCCCCCCCCCCCCCCCCCCCCCCCCCCCCCCCCCCCCCCCCCCCCCCCCCCCCCCCCCCCCCCCCCCCCCCCCCCCCCCCCCCCCCCCCCCCCCCCCCCCCCCCCCCCCCCCCCCCCCCCCCCCCCCCCCCCCCCCCCCCCCCCCCCCCCCCCCCCCCCCCCCCCCCCCCCCCCCCCCCCCCCCCCCCCCCCCCCCCCCCCCCCCCCCCCCCCCCCCCCCCCCCCCCCCCCCCCCCCCCCCCCCCCCCCCCCCCCCCCCCCCCCCCCCCCCCCCCCCCCCCCCCCCCCCCCCCCCCCCCCCCCCCCCCCCCCCCCCCCCCCCCCCCCCCCCCCCCCCCCCCCCCCCCCCCCCCCCCCCCCCCCCCCCCCCCCCCCCCCCCCCCCCCCCCCCCCCCCCCCCCCCCCCCCCCCCCCCCCCCCCCCCCCCCCCCCCCCCCCCCCCCCCCCCCCCCCCCCCCCCCCCCCCCCCCCCCCCCCCCCCCCCCCCCCCCCCCCCCCCCCCCCCCCCCCCCCCCCCCCCCCCCCCCCCCCCCCCCCCCCCCCCCCCCCCCCCCCCCCCCCCCCCCCCCCCCCCCCCCCCCCCCCCCCCCCCCCCCCCCCCCCCCCCCCCCCCCCCCCCCCCCCCCCCCCCCCCCCCCCCCCCCCCCCCCCCCCCCCCCCCCCCCCCCCCCCCCCCCCCCCCCCCCCCCCCCCCCCCCCCCCCCCCCCCCCCCCCCCCCCCCCCCCCCCCCCCCCCCCCCCCCCCCCCCCCCCCCCCCCCCCCCCCCCCCCCCCCCCCCCCCCCCCCCCCCCCCCCCCCCCCCCCCCCCCCCCCCCCCCCCCCCCCCCCCCCCCCCCCCCCCCCCCCCCCCCCCCCCCCCCCCCCCCCCCCCCCCCCCCCCCCCCCCCCCCCCCCCCCCCCCCCCCCCCCCCCCCCCCCCCCCCCCCCCCCCCCCCCCCCCCCCCCCCCCCCCCCCCCCCCCCCCCCCCCCCCCCCCCCCCCCCCCCCCCCCCCCCCCCCCCCCCCCCCCCCCCCCCCCCCCCCCCCCCCCCCCCCCCCCCCCCCCCCCCCCCCCCCCCCCCCCCCCCCCCCCCCCCCCCCCCCCCCCCCCCCCCCCCCCCCCCCCCCCCCCCCCCCCCCCCCCCCCCCCCCCCCCCCCCCCCCCCCCCCCCCCCCCCCCCCCCCCCCCCCCCCCCCCCCCCCCCCCCCCCCCCCCCCCCCCCCCCCCCCCCCCCCCCCCCCCCCCCCCCCCCCCCCCCCCCCCCCCCCCCCCCCCCCCCCCCCCCCCCCCCCCCCCCCCCCCCCCCCCCCCCCCCCCCCCCCCCCCCCCCCCCCCCCCCCCCCCCCCCCCCCCCCCCCCCCCCCCCCCCCCCCCCCCCCCCCCCCCCCCCCCCCCCCCCCCCCCCCCCCCCCCCCCCCCCCCCCCCCCCCCCCCCCCCCCCCCCCCCCCCCCCCCCCCCCCCCCCCCCCCCCCCCCCCCCCCCCCCCCCCCCCCCCCCCCCCCCCCCCCCCCCCCCCCCCCCCCCCCCCCCCCCCCCCCCCCCCCCCCCCCCCCCCCCCCCCCCCCCCCCCCCCCCCCCCCCCCCCCCCCCCCCCCCCCCCCCCCCCCCCCCCCCCCCCCCCCCCCCCCCCCCCCCCCCCCCCCCCCCCCCCCCCCCCCCCCCCCCCCCCCCCCCCCCCCCCCCCCCCCCCCCCCCCCCCCCCCCCCCCCCCCCCCCCCCCCCCCCCCCCCCCCCCCCCCCCCCCCCCCCCCCCCCCCCCCCCCCCCCCCCCCCCCCCCCCCCCCCCCCCCCCCCCCCCCCCCCCCCCCCCCCCCCCCCCCCCCCCCCCCCCCCCCCCCCCCCCCCCCCCCCCCCCCCCCCCCCCCCCCCCCCCCCCCCCCCCCCCCCCCCCCCCCCCCCCCCCCCCCCCCCCCCCCCCCCCCCCCCCCCCCCCCCCCCCCCCCCCCCCCCCCCCCCCCCCCCCCCCCCCCCCCCCCCCCCCCCCCCCCCCCCCCCCCCCCCCCCCCCCCCCCCCCCCCCCCCCCCCCCCCCCCCCCCCCCCCCCCCCCCCCCCCCCCCCCCCCCCCCCCCCCCCCCCCCCCCCCCCCCCCCCCCCCCCCCCCCCCCCCCCCCCCCCCCCCCCCCCCCCCCCCCCCCCCCCCCCCCCCCCCCCCCCCCCCCCCCCCTTCAATTCATTCAACAATTTACTCATAGGATATAAGTGAAGAACAAGAGTAAATGACAAACTACTCCAAAAAGATATAAGTGAAGACCAAATGAGTAGTTAAGTGAATGGGTAGCTATGTGAAGACTCTCTCTCAATAAATATTTCAGATCTTGATAATTTTATTCAAACAGCAAACAAAATGAAAATAAAAGGACACTCCAAGAATAGCACATATCATGTGAACAAGTAAAAACTTAGGCTAACCGATAGGTGTTGATGAAGAAAGGTGGGATGCCCACCGGGGCATCCCCAAGCTTAGTTGCTTGAGACTTCTTGGGATGTTGTCTTGGGGTGCCTTGGGCATCCCCAAGCTTGAGCTCTTGTGTCTCCTTAATTCCTCTTATATCGTGGGTTCTCCTAAATCTTAAAAACTTCATCCACACAAAACTCAACAAGAACTCGTGAGATAAGTTAGTATAAATCAACTCAAAATCTTATCATTCTCTACTGTAACAAATCACTAAAATTATAATTAAAAATTGCATACTATATGCCTCTGCATATTTAATACTCCTATCCACAAATAGAAACATTAAACAAGCAACATATGCAAACAATGCAACTATAACCGAAATCTGCCAAAACAGAATAGTCTGTAAAGGGGGATTTAAAATTCATACTTTTCTAAATCTAAAAATTCTGAAAAATTACCACGTGACAGAGAAATCATGCATTCTTACTTTGTAAAAATTTCAGATTTTTATCATGTTCTGCCTATTCAGGAATATTCTGGACATAACAGTAAACTTTCTATTTTCAAACAGAACACATAAACTTGCAAACTGAGCATGGTAAAGGCTATACTTGGCATTTTATTGAAATAAAAGATACAAACATTATTTTAAATAACAGCAAGCAAATCCAACTAAAATAAAATGACTCTCCAAGCAAAACACATATCATGTGACGAATAAAAATATAGCTCCAAGTAAGGTTACTGATAATGTTGAAGACGAAAGAGGGGATGCCTTCCGGGGCATCCCCAAGCTTAGACGCTTGAGTCTTCCTTGAGTATTACCTTGGGGTGCCTTGGGAATCCCCAAGCTTAGGGTCTTGCCACTCCTTATTCTCCTCATATCGATATCTCACCCAAAACTTGAAAACTTCAATCACATAAAACTTAACGGATCTTGTGAGATAGGTTAGTATGATAGAAATAAATCATCCACTTAGGTACTGTTAATACAAGTTTCATAATTGTTCTCACATAATTCCTACTGTATTCTATAATTTCCACAATTTATATTACTCAATATAAGCTATGGAAACACTAAAACAAGCAAACTATGCACCGAAAACAGAATCTATCAAAACAGAATAGCATGTAGTGAGCGATTTAAAAACCATACTTCTGTACCTCCAAAAATTCTGAAACATTAGTAAAATGTAAAAAATTTGTATCCCAATACTATGTAAAAATTTCAGAATTTTCTAATGCCGCAGTACGGAATAGAAATTCCAGCACTGGACGCAAAAGTTTCTGTTTTTGCACAGAATCAAATCAACAAGTATCCACACTATCCCAAAGGTCTTACTTGGCACATTATTGAAATAAAACATATAAAACATAATTACTACAGTAGCTTAATCATGTGGACACACAAAAACAGAAGGTATAAGTATTGGGTTGTCTCCCAACAAGCGCTTTTCTTTAATGCCTTTTAGCTAGGCATGATGATTTCAATGATGCTCGCATAAAAGTAAAGAATTGAAACACAAAGAGAGCATCATGAAGCATATGACAAGCATATTTAAGCCTAACCCACTTCCTATGCATAGGGATTTTGTGAGAAAACAACTTATGGGAGCAAGAATCAACTAGCATAGGAAGGTAAAACAAGTATAACTTTGAAACTTTCAACATAAGGAGAGGAAACTTGATATTATTGAAATATATATAAGCATATATTCCTCTATCATAATAATTTTCAGTAGCATCATGAATGAATTCAATAATATAACTATCACATAAAGCATTCTTTCCATGATCTACAAGCATAGAAATTTTATTACTCTCCACATAAGCAAATTTCTTCTCATCAATAATAGTGGGAGCAAATTCAATGAAATAACTATCATGAGATAATTGATTGGCATAATACAATTGAAAATTAAAATCATGATGACAAGTTTCATAGTTATCATTATTCTTTATAGCATACATGTCATCACAATAATCATCATAGATAGCAACTTTATTGTTATAATCAATTAAAACCTCGTCCAAAATAGTGGATTCATCATTAAATAAATTCATGACCTCTCCAAATCTATTTTCATCAATATAATCATCATAAATAGGAGGCATGCTATTATCATAATAAATTTTCTCATCAAAACTTGGGGGACTAAAAATATCATCTTCATCAAACATAGCATCCCCAAGCTTATGCCTTTTCATATCACTAGCATCATGGATATTCAAAGAATTCATACTAGCAACATTGCAATCATGCTTATCATTCAAAGATTTTATGCCAAACATTTTATTGAATTCTTCTTCTATCAATTGAGTACAATTTTCCGATCCATCATTTTCAAGAAAGACATTATAAAGATGAATAATATGAGGCAACCTCAATTCCATATTTTTTGTAGTTTTCTTTTATAAACCAAACTAGTGATAAAACAAGAAACTAAAAGATTCGATTGCAAGATCTAAAGATATACCTTCAAGCATTCACCTCCCCGGCAACAGTGCCACACTACAAGAAATATGTCAACTTGTGACCTTCTGTCAGTGACCCTGGAAGAAATGGTCATAAATCTATGACCATTTGAGACCAATTGGTCATAAGCTGTTCGGGGGGTTCCAAACCCTAAACCATAACGACCATTTTGGTCAGAAATGTCGTAATTTCCTTACACGAAATGGTCGTAAAGCAGACAGCACTGGTCCGCTGCCTTATTTCTAGCTGATCACGACCAATATAGATGGTCATAGCCTTGTAAATTGTGGTGCATTGCTATGACTAGGCGCCACCTCATCAGTTTTGCCTATGTGTCATGTCCATGTGTCAATTTTTGCCCTAGGTTGTGAAGCAGCCTACATTTCTGTCATTCCCAAAATTCCCAAAAAATTCTCATAAATTCTTTGGATCATATCTTCCTCAAATATGTCAAAAACCTTCCTTGCCTAGTTCAAAAATAATTCAGGAATATTCATTTTCCTATTCTATTAAGAACAACACTTTGTGAAGGAAGTGCTATTTATATTTTCTTGATTGCCCTAAAAAAATTTGGGCACTCTTTCCTATCCAAATCATTGCCTCATGACAAAATTCAGCTCCATTTTCCTAGTAAATCTTCCTCAGCAAATTTCCAAAATTTCTGTTCAACTAGAAGCTTTGTGAAGGAAGTACTAGCTAGGAAAACCCTAATGAGTTGAATTTTTTCCACATCTTCTATATGCCCAAATCATAGCTCTCCACAAAATTTGAGCCCCATCTAACAATCCATGTGAGCTCACCATCCAATCTTTGTTTCTGGTAATATTTTCAGTTTGTGAAGCAACTATATTTTATATTGCTTTATAATTGCTGAACATTTACCAGGACATGACCCTACCCATCGAACCTCCATCCACCAAATTTTAAATCATTTAATTTAGCCAATTTCCCTCAATATTTTTCCCAATTTTCTGTTCAGTGGAGAGCATTGTGAAGAAAGTACCATTTTTATTTATCCAAATGGTATGAAATTTTTACAGTGCCTTCATATGCCCAAATTATCATCCTCCTCCAAATTGCAGCTCAATCCAATCAACTATGTGAGCCCAGCTTCAATTTCTATTTTCTGGCCAGATTGGCACATTGCAAAGCAAGTGCTATCTTGACCCCTCCTATTGCCATCAAACTTTTTGGGCACTCTTCCATATCCAGATCATTACCACATGCCAATATTAAGCTCCATTTTCCTAGTAAATATTCCTCATCAAATTTCCAAACTTTCTATCCAGAGAGAAGCTTTGTGAAGGAAGTACTAGCTAGGATTATCCAAATGATCTGAGATTTTTCCAAATCTTCCATATTCTCAAATCATAACTCTCCACAAAATTTGAGCTCTATCCAGCAATCCATGTGAGCTCATCATCCAATCTTTTATTCTGGTCATATTTTTAGTTTGTGAAGCAACTATATTTTATATTACTTAATTATTGCTTAAACTTTACCAGGGCATGTTCCTACCTATATAACTTCCCTCCACCAAAATTGAGCTCACTTCATTAAGCCAATTTCTCTCAATAATTTTCCCAAATTTCTGTCCAGAGAAGAGCATTGTGAAGGAAGTACCACTTTCGCATGTCCAAATAGTATCAAATTTTTATAGTGCTTTACTATGCCAAAATGACCATCCTCCACCAAATTTCAGCTCAATCCATTCATTCATTTGATCCCAGCTTCAACATCCATATTTCTGTCCAGTGTGGTACTTTGCAATGCAAGTGCCACCTAGGCTCCTCCATTTGAGCTGAAAATTTGCCAAGACAGTCTCCTTAGTAGATGATCATCCTCAGCAAAAACTCAGGCCCATTGGCCTTGTGCATTTCTCCCACCACTAATCAAACACTTGGCTGCTAATTCATGTTTGAGCTTAGTTCAGTCTCCTTGTGAGATTCTTCTATTGTATTATTCTTCCTAACACCTACCGGGGGAGTGCCCAACCTACCAGACATGCCTAGGCCACCCAGAACGCGTGGCAACACCACGGTCATGCGGTGACCACGCGGCTGGCATGCCAGTTTACGCGCTCTGGAGTTGGGGCCCTCGGCCACCGTCCAAACCTCGACGTCTTGCCACCACACCATGTATATCTAATTAAATAGATACTTATGTACCTAGAAATGATTTTTGGAAAAAAATAAAGAGCAAACTATAAGGCAGCTGCAGTTCAAATTTGACCCGCTTCCTATTGAATCGGCGGAAATTTGTCTTTTTCACGAGAGGTGGATCAAAACTTTTGACATGCAACCATTTAGTCAATTGTACATTAAATATGGCCTAATATTTTAGAAAATTGATTTGGTCCAATTTTGCAACAAATATATGGTAGGTCCTTCACAAAAAAACTCATTTTGGGCACTCGAAAAATGGAAAATGAAATTTTCGTCCAAAGAAAATGAAAACTTCCTTAGGCAACATTGTTTGCCATTCCAAGATGCACCCTTGTGCACAATATGAGATCATTTGAACAAACTAAGCCATGAATGTGGCCATAAGATTGATCGTTTGGCTTGAAAGCCATGCATCTTCACACATGATAGCTCATTTCTGAGAACACTTTTAAAAAAAATTGCCGTAGTCCAAGTTTATTATTTTTCCTGGTAACTTGGTCACATATAATGACACAATGCGAAGGTTTTCCAATTTTTTGATTTTTTTGAATTTTTCATGCCCGTTTTAAAATGCGGTCAAAACGGCGGGCATGACCGTTCGTAGCTACTGGTTGAATCTTGGAAAACTTTTGGAGTTTCTCTGATTAAGTAGATACTTATGTACCTATAAATGATTTTTAGAAAAAATAAAGAGCAAACTATGAGGCAGCTGCAGTTCAAATTTGACCCGCTTCCATCTGAATCGGCGGAAATTTGTCTTTTTCACGAGAGGTGGATCGAAAGCTTTTGACACCCAACCATTTGGTCAATTGTACATTAAATATGGCCTAATATTTTAGAAAATTGATTTGGTCCAATTTTGCAACAAATATATGGTAGATCCTTCACAAAAAAACTCATTTTGGGCACTCAAAAAATGAAAAATAAATTTTTCGTGCAAAGAAAATGAAAACTTTCTTAGGCAACATTGTTTGCCATTCCAAGATGCACCCTTGTGCAAAATATGATATCATTTGAACAAACTATGCCATGAATGTTGCCATAACAGTGGCCATTTGCCTTGAAAGCCATGGATCTTCCTACATGATAGCTCGTTTCTGAGAACAGTTTTTAAGACATTTGCCGTAGTCCAAGTTTTTTTATTTTTTTTGGAAACTAGGTCACATATAATGACACAATGCGAAGGTTTTCAATTTTTTTTGAATTTCTTGTGTCCGTTTCAAAATGCGGTCAAAACGACGGGCATGATCGTTCGTAGCTAGGGGTTGAATCTTGCAAAAAAAATTGAGTTTGTCTTATTAAATAGATACTTATGTACCTAGAAATGATTTTTGGAAAAAATAAAGAGCAAACTATGAGGCTGCTGTAGTTCAAATTTGACCCGCTTCCTACTGAATCGGCGGAAATTTGTCTTTTTCACGAGAGGTGGATCAAAAGTTTTTAATACCTAAAAACATGGTCAATTGTCCATTAAATATGACTTCAAATTTTGGAAAAATGATTTGGTCCAATTTTGCAACAAATATTTGATAGGTCCTTCACAAAAAATCTCATTTTGGGCACTCGAAAAATGGAAAATGAAATTTTCGTGCAAAGAAAATGAAAACTTCCTTAGGCAACATTGATTGTCATTCCAAGATGCAAACTTGTGCACAATGTGAGATCATTTTAACAAAACTATGCCATGAATGTTGCCATAACATTGGCCATTTGTCTTGAAAGCCATGAATCTTCATACATGATAGCTCATTTCTGAGAACACTTTTTCAAACTAATTGCCGTATTCCAAGTTTGTTATTTTTCCTGGTAACTAGGTCACATATAAAGACACAATGTGAATATTTTTGATTTTTTTGAATTTTCTATGCCCGTTTCAAAATGCAGTCAAAACGGCGGGCATGACCATTCGTAGTTAGGGGTTGAATCTTGCAAAACTTTCTGAGTATCTCTAATCATATAGATAATTATGTACCTAGAAATATTTTTTGGAAAAATTAAAGAGCAATCTATCAAGCAGCTGTAGTTCAAATTTGACCCGCTTCCAACTGGATCGGAGGAAATTTGTCTTTTTCATGAGAGGTGGATCAAAAGCTTTTGACACCAAACCATTTGGTCAATTGTACATTAAATATGACTTAAAATTTTAGAAAAATGATTTGGTCCAATTTTGCAACAAATATTTGGTAGGTCCTTCACAAAAAAACTCATTTTGGGCACTCAAAAAATGGAAAATGGATTTTTCGTGCAAAGAAAATGAAAACTCCCTTTGGCAACATTGTTTATAATTCCAAGATGCAAACTTGTGTGAAATATGGTATCATTTGGACAAACTATGCCATGAATGTTACCATAACATTGCCCATTTGCCTTGAAAACCATGGATCTTCCTAGATGATAGCTCATTTCTGAGAACACTTTTTTAAGACATTTGCCGTAGTCCAAGTTTGTTATTTTTCCTGGAAACTAGGTCACATATAATGACACAATGCGAAGGTTTTCAATTTTTTTTGAATTTTCTATGCCCGTTTCAAAATGCGGTCAAACGGCGGGCATGACCGGTCGTATCTAGGGGTTGAATCTTGCAAAATTTTCAGAGTATCTCTAATGAAATAGATACTTCAGTACCTAGAAATGATTTTTGAAAAAAAATAAAGAGCAAACTATGAGGCAGCTGTAGTTCAAATTTGACCCGCTTCCTAGTGAATCGACGAAAATCCCACCTAGTATGAAACTACCTCTAGTTATTCGAGGGAACAGTACTTAAACATTGTCATAAAAAGAGAAGGAAACTTACCGTCGGGCGTCGTGGTGCTGCATTGGAGCTTCGCCGGGCATCGTGGTGCTGCGTTGCAGCTCTTGGCGCGCCGTTGAGAGCTGTAATGGAGCTTCGTGGGGATGTCATCGGTGCTGCGTTGAAGCTTTTTCACGTTCGGTGCTGTCGTGACATATTGATGTGATCGAACGACCACCAATGCACAGATCGGGCGGCTAGCTAGGCAGATGATTTCTAGACAAAATCATCTGGCTGACTAGTAGCAGCCGCCTATTGTTAATCGATTACGACCAATTTGGATGGTCATAACGTCATCAAAGCTTGTACTTCGTTCTGATTGGTCTATGGGCATGTCACGCGGATCAAGCATCAGAGACCGTCGGATACTCCCAGATCCAACGGCCCACACCCCCTCACCCTCTCACCCCTCGTCCTGTCATCCCACCCACTCGCACCCACCCACTGCGAGCTCCTCTCTGGCTCATCTCTCCCTCTCCCCCGCACACCACTCCTCGCTGCCACAACCTCCAATGGCGCCCTAGCCCGCCTGATTCCGGCGTCCTCCAGCAGCACCCATCCTACCCACAGCTTCCTCTCGCTGCGCTCTTTCTTCTCTACCGCGTCGATTTGCTTTACCCCTCCTCCTGTGGTCGCCCGCATGACTTCCACCTGCTAGGGTTTCAGTGGTGGTGTGGACCTCATCACCGATGGTCTCCTGCTCGGGCTCGCGGCTGAGGTGAACGGCCTCGATGGCGGTGGCGACGCGCGTGAGATCATCCTCCCCAACAAGGCCGCAGTCGGATCCCCTCGCCAAATCTGGCCTCCCCCCTCTCCCCCCTCCCTCTCTCTTCCCCCACTGCCTCTTTCTCTCAATTTCTCTCTCTGAATCCCCTCTCTCTCTTTACAGGCACCCCTGGATGGCGGGATCGACGGCGGAGGCGCTGTTCTACGTGCGCCAGCGCTGGATCCGTGTGCGCTGGGCGGCCGCGCCCCGCTGGAGCCCCGCGTGCGCTGCCCCTACTGCGGCGCCTGTGTCTGGAGCATCACGGCAGCCGGCCTCACGCCCCACAGCACGTGCCGCCACCTCGGCGCCCATGAGGGCCGCCTTGAGTACTTCGTCTGCGTCAGCGGCCACCTCCACGGCAGCTGCTGGCTCGCGCGCCTCTCCTCCAGTGACGGAAATGGCGAGCGCGGTGAGGACTCGGAGTCTGATGACGACGGGTTCCCTGCCACCTCCACGGACTTGGAGTTTCAGATAAAAGTGCTGCATATCATCCGCTACCCCACAAGAGCCCCTCCACGATGGTACGTGCGGCAATATCTTGGAGCATCTTCTTAGAGACTTGTTGATAATTTTGCAGCATCATCTTGAGACAGTAATTATTGAGCATCATCTTGCAGTATTGCTGTACTCCTTGCACTAACTACTGTTAATTTGGCACATGAAGCTACTGTTAATGGAGTACTCAGAGTACTGTTAAAATGGAATAGCTGATCTGGTGTACTCAGAGTACTGTTAATTATTCAGAGTAGCTAATCTGGAGTACTGTTAATTATTCAGAGTAGCTGATCTGGAGCAAGCTGATGCAAGCTGATTTTGGAGTAGAACACTTCAAGTAAAAAGTGTGCACTTAATGGAGTAGTTGATGCAAGCTGATTTAGGAGTACAACACTTAAAGTAAATAATGTGCAAGTTTACTGTCAAGTTTTTGGAGTTCCTGTAGTAACCCTACTGTCAATTTCCTGTTAACTTGCTACTCCTGTCAATTTCCTGGAGTTCCTGGAGTAGAGTAGTGCATTGCTCTTGTTTGCTTGCAGGAGTAATTAACTGAAACCTTTTCAGTTAATTAAAATTTGGTGTATACTACTTGCTTGCATCAGTAGTGCACTACTCTTCTTGCTTGCACTTGTTTGTACTTGGAGCGCACACACACACACACTTGGGCTAAATCCAGTAGCTTGGAATTAACTGGAACTCTTTTAAAACAAAATGAATCTATTCATTTAAATGAAACCTTTTTCTTCAATTAATTTTTTTGGTTGCAGTAATTTAGTGTAGGACAGTATAGCACTTGCTGCTGCTCGCATCAGTATAGCTTTTTTTCATCAGTAGGACAACAGTAGTTTAGTGAAGCTTTTTTATTGCACATTGTGAAGCTTTTTAATTGCACACTGTATAAATGAATTTGGTGTACACTGTGAATAAAAGCTCCTAATATTTGAAGCTCCTTGTGAATTTTGCAGTGTACTCCATTAGGTGCACACTGTATAAATGAATTTAGTACATTTTAGGGTCAAAATATTCTCCTGCTGCTACAGATTGGAGTATTTAACAAGATTGAACTGTACTCAGTGATGATTACCATGGAGTAATTGCTTGGAGTAACTGTACTCAAGATGCAGTAGCAGTAGGAGTAATTGCTTGGAGTATTTGTTTGGAGTATTTAACAATACTGAACAAGATTTAACTTGTCCCAATTTAACAGTACTTTTTAGTAACTCTGTCACTTCTCTAAGCTGAGTAGAGGAGTATCTATTCTGAACATGCAAGCATAAATATTCTCAACATAAGTACAGAAGTAGGAGTACACTGAGGAGTAGGAATAGGAGTATCATGCTTCTGAATATCTCCAAGCTGGATATTTCCATTAAACATGCTTTTGAATATCTCCCATAAATATTTCCAATAAATATTTCCATTAGTCTGCTTAGTGCACCATTAAGATTATAAGCATCATTTTCACCGAATCCTGGTTACATATTTGTGTGTACTCAAGTTGAAAATGGGACTTTGAATAATATGCAAGTTTCATCTTTTCTATTGCAGCGAGTGGGTCGGTTATGCATTGGCAACATCGTTGATACTAGCGGTGTGCGCGATGGTCCGGGCCAAGCAAAGAAAGATAGGTGAGATATGCACGGCCTCAGCCACGGTGACTACACGCTGTATAAGTGTGTGTCCCGATTTACATGCTCGCCGTTGTACATGATGTAAGTGATACTGAGATGCTCATGGGAGTGGTGGTTCTTTATGTGCTGATGGTCCTGGGAAGGGCATGCATTGTCTATTTAGTAATTTTAGAGTTGTTGTGTTTGTGAAAGATGCCATGTTCACTACATGCTAAATCTTTCACTCCTGGATATTCCATGTTCACCGAATGTTTATTTTTTCATGTGCCAACTTAAATGCTCTAAACAATTTACATGTTAATAACGAGTCTCTAGTTATGTGCTTCCTGTCAATTACATGTACCTTCTATTGGTTATTAATTATGATTCTTATAGATTTAGAGCTGTTAATTATGCTTCTATTTCATTGTTCACCCTGCAATAAAAGACTGTTAATGTGGTTAATAGTATGATTTTCATGTCCAGCCAAATGATATTTTGTGCTTTCCAAAGTGATCTGTACCCAACTGCTTGTATACTTGTTCTGTATTTTGTTCTTAATTGTTCTTTTATTGTTAGTAGTACTAACAATGTGGATTTCCTCTCACAGGAGCTCCATGCAAAAGAAGGTTGAAAGGAGCAGGAAAGTTTGTGACTACTATAGAAGGACTGAAGGAGGTCCATGTTGAAGAAGATCGACAGAAGCAGTAGAGCTTGTAATATTGTGATTGCCATTGTATTTGTGTTGTATGATGTATCCGCGTTTACCCACAAAAAATGTATCCGTGCTGTAGTACTGTGATTACCATTCTGGCTATTATTTCAAGCAGTGTTTTCTGTCAGTGCTGATTTAAATATTGGTTACTTATTTACTGTCAAATTGAAATCTGAAGAACTTGACCCTGACACTGACAATTGGGACCCATCTTTTAAGAAAAAGGAAAACTGAAACTCTTGAGCCAAGAAGGCCACGACCCAAAAATGAAAAGGCTGAATTGTTGGGCTTGATCCATGTAGCCGAACAGAATTCATAGGAAAAAAAAGGAAGATCGAATTGTTGGGCCTGGCCCAAGTAAAGCACCGACCGAATTGTTGGGCTTGGCCCATGTAAAACACCGAATTGGACTGGGCTAATTCTGATCTACGACCGTTTCATTTGGTCGCAATTTTGCCACGTCAGCTTGCCACATTGGATCTGACGTGGTCTGGCCAGAGAGCTAGTGACCAAAACAATTGGTCATAGAAGCTATGACTTTTTGTTTTGGTCGTAACCGTCTACGACCATATCACAGTGAAGGTCGTTAAGTTTCATTAAAGACGGTCAGCTTTTGACCAACTATTTTTGGTCACAAAAAGGTCACAAGTAAAAAACAACGACCATTCAGTGACCAATATTGATGGTCGCAAGTTGCCATATTTCTTGTAGTGCGTGAGGGTACCCGCGTGACAATTACGAGGCACGGCCGGGCATTCCTGGCCCTTGCCGTAAGTCCTCAAGACGGGGCAACGGGGTCACATGATCATGAGTCTCTGCTTGTCACCGCAAGCTCCCAATGCACTAATGGGTTAGGATATGTAATCTGAGTAGGCCTCTAGCCTTTTCGCACAAACCAACACGTGGGATTAGTATGGGCACTCGGCATCGTATGTATCAGCCGAAGCTCTTCAGACGTCAGCAGTTAAGCGGCACGCGCTGGGTTGGACTGGGAAAGCCTGCGCTTGTATTAAGGGGGCTAGGTCTGCTCACCGGCCGCATTCGCAACACGCAGGAGTGCAAAGGGCAATGGGCCCAAGACCCTAGAGTGCTTAGGATGTAGACCGGCGTGCTGGCCTCTCTGTTGAGCCTAGGTAGGGCTACGACATGTTGATCAGCCGAGGCCGGGCATGGACCGAGCAAGTGTGTCTGGCCAGAGTTAATCGAGCGTGTTGGGTAAGTTGGTGCACCCCTGCAGGGAAGTATATCTATTCGAATAGCCGTGTCCATGGTAACAGGGCGCTCGAAAAATATCCTGATCTTCTACAACTAAGAAGTGGTTTGAATAGTATAGCTCTAGGATCGCTTTCTCGCAGGGAGTCGAGGAAGGATCTCTGGGCGTGGCTACTATTATACTTATTGCTACTATTATATTTATGTACTAATCTGCACTCTTCTTATACTGCAAGACGCTGAAGATGCTAGTCTTCGATAAGCTAGGTCTCTCTCTCTCTATTCTGGCATTTCAGCAGTCCAGCCCACAGCTACAGCCCTTCTTTGATACCAATGCATAAGTAGAATAGTTCTGATGTAAGTCTTGCGAGTACTTTGGATGAGTAATCACGGTTGCTTTGCTTCCCCTTTTCCCCCATACCCGATTGTTGCGACCAGATGATGGAGCCCCGGAGCCAGCTACCCCAGCCGATGACTACTACTACTACCCCTCTGCTGGAGAGTACTACTACATGGAGACCACCGATGACCAGGAGTAGATAGGAGGCACCCAGGCAGGAGGCCTGCGCCTTTTCGATCCTATGTCGTGTTTTGCCCCGCCTTCTTAAGGCATATCTGTTTACCTTTTATGTCTGTACTCAGATATCTGATGCTTCCGCTGATGCATGTATGACTCAAGCTTATGTATTCGAGCCCTTGAGGCCCCTGGCTTGTAATATAAAGCTTGAATGACTTTTATTTGTGTTTAGAGTTGTGTTGTGGTATCTTCAAGTGAGTCCTTAGGCTTGATCATGTGCATTTGCGTGTATGATTAGTGCACAATTAAGTCGGGGCATCACAGTAGAGATAAGTATTTCCCTCAGTTAAGAACCAAGTCTATCAATCCAGTAGGAGATCCAAGCAAAATTCTGTTAAGCGCACCTACACACACAAAAGCAAACACTTGCACCCAACGCAAATAAGAGGGTTGTCAATCCTCTTAGCAGTTATTTGCAAGGATTAATTCTGATAGTGATAGATAGATAAACTAAAATACTAAATAAAATAAAAGTAAATAAATTGCAGCAAGGTATTTTAAGGATTTTTATATATGATAAAGTAGACCCGGGGGCCATAGTTTTCACTAGAGGCTTCTCTCTCGAACACATAGCATATGGTGGGTAGACAAATAACTGTTGGGCAATTGATAGAAAAGCAAATAATTATGACGGATTCGTGGCAATGATCATGTATATAGGCATCACATCTGAGACAAGTAGACCAACTCCTGCCTGAATCAACTACTATTACTCCACCCATCGACCGCTATCCAGCATGCATCTAGGGTATTAAGTATGAAACAAATTAACGCCTTAAGCAAGATGACATGATGTAGACAATGTAAACTCAAGAAATATGATTAAACCCCATCTTTTTATTCTTAATGGCAACAATACAAATACATTTCATGTCCCCTTCGGTCACTGGGATTGAGCACCACAAGATTGAACCCATCACAAAGCACCTCTCCCATTGCAAGATAAATCAATCTAGTAGGCCAAACCAAATCGATAGATCGAAGAGAAATACAAATCTATAATAATCATGCATAAAAGAGTTCAAAAAAGACTCAAATATTTCTCATGAATAATCTGATCATAAACTCACAATTCATCGGATCCCAACAAACACACCGCAAAAGAAGATTACATCGGATAGAACTCCAAGAACATCGAGGAGAACATGGTATTGAAGATCAAAGAGAGAGAAGAAGCCATCTAGATACTAGCTATGGGACCCATAGGTCTATGGTAAACTACTCACACATCATCGGAAAGGCAGCAAGGTTGATGAAGAAGCCCTCTGTGATCGATTCCCCCTCCGGCAGAGTACCAGAAAAGGTCTCCAGACAGGATCGCGAAAGAACAGAGGCTTGCACGGCAGAAAGGTTTTCTCTTCTATCTCTCTAGTATATTGGGAATATTTGGGAATTTATAGTGCAGGAATTAGTTCAGGAGGGGCTACGAGGGGCCCACAAGCCTGGGGAGCGCGCCTACCCCCTGGGCGCGCCCTCCAGGCTTGTCGCCTCCTCGTGGCTCTTCTGGTCTTCTCCTGAAGCTTCGTGGGTCTCTTCTGGTCCAGAAAAAATTAATCCGAAGTTTTTTTCTCATTTGGACTCTGTTTGATAATTATTTTCTGAAAAGGAAAAAACAAGCAGAAAAGAGCAACTGGCACTGGGCACTAGGTTAATAGGTTAGTCCCAAAAATGATATATAATGGCATATAATTGCATATAAAACATCCAAGATTGATACTATAATAGCATGGAACAATCAAAAATTATAGATACGTTGGAGACGTATCAACCGCTATCCAGCATGCATCTAGGGTATTAAGTATGAAACTGAGTAACGCCTTAAGCAAGATGACATGATGTAGACAAAGTAAACTCAAGCAATATGATTAAACCCCATATTTTTATCCTTAATGGCAACAATGTAAATATGTGTCATGTCCCTTTCTGTCACTGGGATTGAGCACCGCAAGATTGAACCCATCAGAAAGCACCTCTCCCATTGCAAGATAAACCAATCTAGTTGGCCAAACCAAATCGATAGATTGGAGAGAAATACAAAGCTATAACAATCATGCATAAAAGAGTTCAGAGAATACTCAAATATTTCTCATGAATAATCTGATCATAAACTCACAATTCATCGGATCCCAACAAACACACCACAAAAGAAAATTACATGGGATAGAACTCCAAGAACATCAAGGAGAACATGGTATTGAAGATCAAAGAGAGAGAAGAAGCCATCTAGCTACTAGCTATGGACCCTTAGGTCTGTGATAAACTACTCACACATCATCGGAGGGGCAGCAAGGTTGATGAGGAAGCCCTCCGTGATCGATTCCCCCTCCGGCAGAGTACCGAAAAAGGCCTCCAGATGGGATCATGGAAGAACAGAGGCTTGCGGTGGCGGAAAGGTTTTCTCTTCTGTCTCTCTGGTATATTGGGAATATTTGGGAATTTATAGCGCTGGAATTAGGTCAGGAGGGGCTACGAGGGGCCCACAAGCCTGGGGGGCGTGCCCTACCCCCAGGGCGTGCCCTCCATGCTTGTGGCTCCCTCGTGGCTCCTTTGGTCTTCTCCTGAAGCTTCATGGGTCTCTTCTGGTCCAGTAAAAATTAATCCAAAGTTTTTTTCTCGTTTGGACTCTTTTTGATAATGATTTTCTGAAAAGACAAAAACAAGCAAAAAACAGCAACTGGCACTGGGCACTGGGTTAATAGGTTAGCCCCCCCCCCCCCCCCCCCCCCCCCCCCCCCCCCCCCCCCCCCCCCCCCCCCCCCCCCCCCCCCCCCCCCCCCCCCCCCCCCCCCCCCCCCCCCCCCCCCCCCCCCCCCCCCCCCCCCCCCCCCCCCCCCCCCCCCCCCCCCCCCCCCCCCCCCCCCCCCCCCCCCCCCCCCCCCCCCCCCCCCCCCCCCCCCCCCCCCCCCCCCCCCCCCCCCCCCCCCCCCCCCCCCCCCCCCCCCCCCCCCCCCCCCCCCCCCCCCCCCCCCCCCCCCCCCCCCCCCCCCCCCCCCCCCCCCCCCCCCCCCCCCCCCCCCCCCCCCCCCCCCCCCCCCCCCCCCCCCCCCCCCCCCCCCCCCCCCCCCCCCCCCCCCCCCCCCCCCCCCCCCCCCCCCCCCCCCCCCCCCCCCCCCCCCCCCCCCCCCCCCCCCCCCCCCCCCCCCCCCCCCCCCCCCCCCCCCCCCCCCCCCCCCCCCCCCCCCCCCCCCCCCCCCCCCCCCCCCCCCCCCCCCCCCCCCCCCCCCCCCCCCCCCCCCCCCCCCCCCCCCCCCCCCCCCCCCCCCCCCCCCCCCCCCCCCCCCCCCCCCCCCCCCCCCCCCCCCCCCCCCCCCCCCCCCCCCCCCCCCCCCCCCCCCCCCCCCCCCCCCCCCCCCCCCCCCCCCCCCCCCCCCCCCCCCCCCCCCCCCCCCCCCCCCCCCCCCCCCCCCCCCCCCCCCCCCCCCCCCCCCCCCCCCCCCCCCCCCCCCCCCCCCCCCCCCCCCCCCCCCCCCCCCCCCCCCCCCCCCCCCCCCCCCCCCCCCCCCCCCCCCCCCCCCCCCCCCCCCCCCCCCCCCCCCCCCCCCCCCCCCCCCCCCCCCCCCCCCCCCCCCCCCCCCCCCCCCCCCCCCCCCCCCCCCCCCCCCCCCCCCCCCCCCCCCCCCCCCCCCCCCCCCCCCCCCCCCCCCCCCCCCCCCCCCCCCCCCCCCCCCCCCCCCCCCCCCCCCCCCCCCCCCCCCCCCCCCCCCCCCCCCCCCCCCCCCCCCCCCCCCCCCCCCCCCCCCCCCCCCCCCCCCCCCCCCCCCCCCCCCCCCCCCCCCCCCCCCCCCCCCCCCCCCCCCCCCCCCCCCCCCCCCCCCCCCCCCCCCCCCCCCCCCCCCCCCCCCCCCCCCCCCCCCCCCCCCCCCCCCCCCCCCCCCCCCCCCCCCCCCCCCCCCCCCCCCCCCCCCCCCCCCCCCCCCCCCCCCCCCCCCCCCCCCCCCCCCCCCCCCCCCCCCCCCCCCCCCCCCCCCCCCCCCCCCCCCCCCCCCCCCCCCCCCCCCCCCCCCCCCCCCCCCCCCCCCCCCCCCCCCCCCCCCCCCCCCCCCCCCCCCCCCCCCCCCCCCCCCCCCCCCCCCCCCCCCCCCCCCCCCCCCCCCCCCCCCCCCCCCCCCCCCCCCCCCCCCCCCCCCCCCCCCCCCCCCCCCCCCCCCCCCCCCCCCCCCCCCCCCCCCCCCCCCCCCCCCCCCCCCCCCCCCCCCCCCCCCCCCCCCCCCCCCCCCCCCCCCCCCCCCCCCCCCCCCCCCCCCCCCCCCCCCCCCCCCCCCCCCCCCCCCCCCCCCCCCCCCCCCCCCCCCCCCCCCCCCCCCCCCCCCCCCCCCCCCCCCCCCCCCCCCCCCCCCCCCCCCCCCCCCCCCCCCCCCCCCCCCCCCCCCCCCCCCCCCCCCCCCCCCCCCCCCCCCCCCCCCCCCCCCCCCCCCCCCCCCCCCCCCCCCCCCCCCCCCCCCCCCCCCCCCCCCCCCCCCCCCCCCCCCCCCCCCCCCCCCCCCCCCCCCCCCCCCCCCCCCCCCCCCCCCCCCCCCCCCCCCCCCCCCCCCCCCCCCCCCCCCCCCCCCCCCCCCCCCCCCCCCCCCCCCCCCCCCCCCCCCCCCCCCCCCCCCCCCCCCCCCCCCCCCCCCCCCCCCCCCCCCCCCCCCCCCCCCCCCCCCCCCCCCCCCCCCCCCCCCCCCCCCCCCCCCCCCCCCCCCCCCCCCCCCCCCCCCCCCCCCCCCCCCCCCCCCCCCCCCCCCCCCCCCCCCCCCCCCCCCCCCCCCCCCCCCCCCCCCCCCCCCCCCCCCCCCCCCCCCCCCCCCCCCCCCCCCCCCCCCCCCCCCCCCCCCCCCCCCCCCCCCCCCCCCCCCCCCCCCCCCCCCCCCCCCCCCCCCCCCCCCCCCCCCCCCCCCCCCCCCCCCCCCCCCCCCCCCCCCCCCCCCCCCCCCCCCCCCCCCCCCCCCCCCCCCCCCCCCCCCCCCCCCCCCCCCCCCCCCCCCCCCCCCCCCCCCCCCCCCCCCCCCCCCCCCCCCCCCCCCCCCCCCCCCCCCCCCCCCCCCCCCCCCCCCCCCCCCCCCCCCCCCCCCCCCCCCCCCCCCCCCCCCCCCCCCCCCCCCCCCCCCCCCCCCCCCCCCCCCCCCCCCCCCCCCCCCCCCCCCCCCCCCCCCCCCCCCCCCCCCCCCCCCCCCCCCCCCCCCCCCCCCCCCCCCCCCCCCCCCCCCCCCCCCCCCCCCCCCCCCCCCCCCCCCCCCCCCCCCCCCCCCCCCCCCCCCCCCCCCCCCCCCCCCCCCCCCCCCCCCCCCCCCCCCCCCCCCCCCCCCCCCCCCCCCCCCCCCCCCCCCCCCCCCCCCCCCCCCCCCCCCCCCCCCCCCCCCCCCCCCCCCCCCCCCCCCCCCCCCCCCCCCCCCCCCCCCCCCCCCCCCCCCCCCCCCCCCCCCCCCCCCCCCCCCCCCCCCCCCCCCCCCCCCCCCCCCCCCCCCCCCCCCCCCCCCCCCCCCCCCCCCCCCCCCCCCCCCCCCCCCCCCCCCCCCCCCCCCCCCCCCCCCCCCCCCCCCCCCCCCCCCCCCCCCCCCCCCCCCCCCCCCCCCCCCCCCCCCCCCCCCCCCCCCCCCCCCCCCCCCCCCCCCCCCCCCCCCCCCCCCCCCCCCCCCCCCCCCCCCCCCCCCCCCCCCCCCCCCCCCCCCCCCCCCCCCCCCCCCCCCCCCCCCCCCCCCCCCCCCCCCCCCCCCCCCCCCCCCCCCCCCCCCCCCCCCCCCCCCCCCCCCCCCCCCCCCCCCCCCCCCCCCCCCCCCCCCCCCCCCCCCCCCCCCCCCCCCCCCCCCCCCCCCCCCCCCCCCCCCCCCCCCCCCCCCCCCCCCCCCCCCCCCCCCCCCCCCCCCCCCCCCCCCCCCCCCCCCCCCCCCCCCCCCCCCCCCCCCCCCCCCCCCCCCCCCCCCCCCCCCCCCCCCCCCCCCCCCCCCCCCCCCCCCCCCCCCCCCCCCCCCCCCCCCCCCCCCCCCCCCCCCCCCCCCCCCCCCCCCCCCCCCCCCCCCCCCCCCCCCCCCCCCCCCCCCCCCCCCCCCCCCCCCCCCCCCCCCCCCCCCCCCCCCCCCCCCCCCCCCCCCCCCCCCCCCCCCCCCCCCCCCCCCCCCCCCCCCCCCCCCCCCCCCCCCCCCCCCCCCCCCCCCCCCCCCCCCCCCCCCCCCCCCCCCCCCCCCCCCCCCCCCCCCCCCCCCCCCCCCCCCCCCCCCCCCCCCCCCCCCCCCCCCCCCCCCCCCCCCCCCCCCCCCCCCCCCCCCCCCCCCCCCCCCCCCCCCCCCCCCCCCCCC
Source organism: Thinopyrum obtusiflorum (assembly GCA_036873465.1). Lineage (NCBI taxonomy): Eukaryota > Viridiplantae > Streptophyta > Magnoliopsida > Poales > Poaceae > Thinopyrum > Thinopyrum obtusiflorum. The sequence continues at coordinate 48,607 of JAAAWM010011935.1, read as the reverse complement.
CCCCCCCCCCCCCCCCCCCCCCCCCCCCCCCCCCCCCCCCCCCCCCCCCCCCCCCCCCCCCCCCCCCCCCCCCCCCCCGATTGATACTATAATAGCATGGAACAATCAAAAATTATAGATACGTTGGAGACATATCAGGTTTTCGATGTTTTTCAAACACACAAGAAGAAAATGAAAATAAACTAACATGGATATACAATGAAAGAGGAAGAACACTGACAGCTGGAATGAATGTGTGGTAGATGAATATAATGTTGGTGAGAAATACGTGCTCCCCCAAGCTTAGGCTTTTGGCCTAACTTGGTCTACTGCCAAGGATCAAAGTGATCGGCTCCAGGATAATACTGAGGCTCCTGGGGATTCCACTATTGCTACTGAGGCTCACATTGGGGCTGCTGAGGCTCCCACTGGTAGGTCGGTGCTGAAACGGGTGCAGCTGGCAGCATAAGGCCCCAATAGGCATAAATATCCTCGGGCATAATAGTGTACCTGCCACTGGAAAGAATGAACAAAGATGATGCAGGTAGAGTAATAATCTCACGATTGCCCTGACTGAATACCAAGTTATACCTAAATCGCCTCTCACCAGAATCAATAAAATTATGACCAACCATGCTGCTATAATCAAGATATTTGGTAGGCAAAAGCTCATCCTCCTCATCTCTAATAGGAATCTCAAAATGTCTAGCGAGGTGAGAAGCATAGATACCACCATAAATAACGCCCTTCGAATGGTTAGTGTGTAACTATCGAGCAACAATAGCTCCCAAACTAAAATTTCTATCACAATAAAGAGCATGGCGTAGAATAGCAAGATCAAATGAACTAAGCGTTCCATTCTCCCATCGACCAGTTAAACAGCTCCTAGGAAATAATGAGTAATAACGCAAAATAGGGAAATGTAAACTAGCCACTCTGGCTTCAGAAACTCCTCTCATCTCCCCCATAGTCATTGCGGATATAAAATCCACAACGTCCCATGGACGTGGCTCTATAGGGCTGCCCTCATTAGGAATTTTGCATACTCGGCAAAATGCATCAAGTGTCATTTCTAGGGGGATGTCATATAGGTGAAATGATACGGTTGGTGTCTCCCTCCTAGCATCAAAGTAGAAATTTTGCACAAAAGTACTAGTGAGCAGGAGGTATTGATCACACTTATCTTTGAGGAATGGAGTGAGGCCAGCACTGTTTGCCAAATAAAAGAAATCATCATGAATGCCCGCATCCCTCAAGAATGTATTGCATGGCCATTCGCACGGCTGCACTACTACTTGTCAGCTGCGTTGAGATTTCCCCGAAGAGGAGGGGATGATGCAGTACAGTAGAGATAAGTATTTCCCTCAATTATGAAACCAAGGTTATCAATCCAGTAGGAGAATCACGCAATAGCTCGTTAGCAGTACCTGCACACAAAACAACAAATCCTCGCACCCAACGCGAACAAGGGGTTGTCAATCCCTTGGCGGTTAATTGCAAGATTAAATTCCCCCCCCCCCCCCCCCCCCCCCCCCCCCCCCCCCCCCCCCCCCCCCCCCATCGAACAAAAATACAAAATAAAATAAATAAAGTAAAATTGCAGCAAGGTATTAAGGATTTTTAATATAAGATAAAGGTAGACCCGGGGGCCATAGTTTTCACTAAAGGCTTCTCTCTTGAAAATAGCATATGGTGGGTAAACAAATTACTGTTGGGCAATTGATAGAAAAGCAAATAATCATGATGATATCCAAGGCAATGATCATGTATATAGGCATCATGTCCGAGACAAGTAGACCGAAATGATTCTGCATCTACTATTATTACTCCACTCATCGACTGCTATCCAGCATGCATCTAGAGTATTAAGTTCATAAAGAACGGAGTAACTGCTACTTGTAGCTTGCGTTGGTATTATCCCCGAAGACGAAGGGATGATGCTGCACAGTAGAGATAAGTATTTCCCTCAGTTATGAAACCAAGGTTATCGAACCAGTAGGAGAATCACACAACACCTCGTTAGCAGTACCTGCACACAAACAACAAACCGTTGCACCCAACGTGAACGAGGGGTTGTCAATCCCTCAGCGGTAAATTGCAAGATTAAATTTTATGTGATAGATTGATAGATTGAAACAAAAATACAAAATAAAATAAATAAAAGAAAATGGCAGCAATATTTTTAGGGTTTTAGGAATATGACCCCCCCCCCCCCCCCCCCCCCCCCCCCCCCCCCCCCCCCCCCCCCCCCCCCCCCCCCCCCCCCCCCCCCCCCCCCCCCCCCCCCCCCCCCCCCCCCCCCCCCCCCCCCCCCCCCCCCCCCCCCCCCCCCCCCCCCCCCCCCCCCCCCCCCCCCCCCCCCCCCCCCCCCCCCCCCCCCCCCCCCCCCCCCCCCCCCCCCCCCCCCCCCCCCCCCCCCCCCCCCCCCCCCCCCCCCCCCCCCCCCCCCCCCCCCCCCCCCCCCCCCCCCCCCCCCCCCCCCCCCCCCCCCCCCCCCCCCCCCCCCCCCCCCCCCCCCCCCCCCCCCCCCCCCCCCCCCCCCCCCCCCCCCCCCCCCCCCCCCCCCCCCCCCCCCCCCCCCCCCCCCCCCCCCCCCCCCCCCCCCCCCCCCCCCCCCCCCCCCCCCCCCCCCCCCCCCCCCCCCCCCCCCCCCCCCCCCCCCCCCCCCCCCCCCCCCCCCCCCCCCCCCCCCCCCCCCCCCCCCCCCCCCCCCCCCCCCCCCCCCCCCCCCCCCCCCCCCCCCCCCCCCCCCCCCCCCCCCCCCCCCCCCCCCCCCCCCCCCCCCCCCCCCCCCCCCCCCCCCCCCCCCCCCCCCCCCCCCCCCCCCCCCCCCCCCCCCCCCCCCCCCCCCCCCCCCCCCCCCCCCCCCCCCCCCCCCCCCCCCCCCCCCCCCCCCCCCCCCCCCCCCCCCCCCCCCCCCCCCCCCCCCCCCCCCCCCCCCCCCCCCCCCCCCCCCCCCCCCCCCCCCCCCCCCCCCCCCCCCCCCCCCCCCCCCCCCCCCCCCCCCCCCCCCCCCCCCCCCCCCCCCCCCCCCCCCCCCCCCCCCCCCCCCCCCCCCCCCCCCCCCCCCCCCCCCCCCCCCCCCCCCCCCCCCCCCCCCCCCCCCCCCCCCCCCCCCCCCCCCCCCCCCCCCCCCCCCCCCCCCCCCCCCCCCCCCCCCCCCCCCCCCCCCCCCCCCCCCCCCCCCCCCCCCCCCCCCCCCCCCCCCCCCCCCCCCCCCCCCCCCCCCCCCCCCCCCCCCCCCCCCCCCCCCCCCCCCCCCCCCCCCCCCCCCCCCCCCCCCCCCCCCCCCCCCCCCCCCCCCCCCCCCCCCCCCCCCCCCCCCCCCCCCCCCCCCCCCCCCCCCCCCCCCCCCCCCCCCCCCCCCCCCCCCCCCCCCCCCCCCCCCCCCCCCCCCCCCCCCCCCCCCCCCCCCCCCCCCCCCCCCCCCCCCCCCCCCCCCCCCCCCCCCCCCCCCCCCCCCCCCCCCCCCCCCCCCCCCCCCCCCCCCCCCCCCCCCCCCCCCCCCCCCCCCCCCCCCCCCCCCCCCCCCCCCCCCCCCCCCCCCCCCCCCCCCCCCCCCCCCCCCCCCCCCCCCCCCCCCCCCCCCCCCCCCCCCCCCCCCCCCCCCCCCCCCCCCCCCCCCCCCCCCCCCCCCCCCCCCCCCCCCCCCCCCCCCCCCCCCCCCCCCCCCCCCCCCCCCCCCCCCCCCCCCCCCCCCCCCCCCCCCCCCCCCCCCCCCCCCCCCCCCCCCCCCCCCCCCCCCCCCCCCCCCCCCCCCCCCCCCCCCCCCCCCCCCCCCCCCCCCCCCCCCCCCCCCCCCCCCCCCCCCCCCCCCCCCCCCCCCCCCCCCCCCCCCCCCCCCCCCCCCCCCCCCCCCCCCCCCCCCCCCCCCCCCCCCCCCCCCCCCCCCCCCCCCCCCCCCCCCCCCCCCCCCCCCCCCCCCCCCCCCCCCCCCCCCCCCCCCCCCCCCCCCCCCCCCCCCCCCCCCCCCCCCCCCCCCCCCCCCCCCCCCCCCCCCCCCCCCCCCCCCCCCCCCCCCCCCCCCCCCCCCCCCCCCCCCCCCCCCCCCCCCCCCCCCCCCCCCCCCCCCCCCCCCCCCCCCCCCCCCCCCCCCCCCCCCCCCCCCCCCCCCCCCCCCCCCCCCCCCCCCCCCCCCCCCCCCCCCCCCCCCCCCCCCCCCCCCCCCCCCCCCCCCCCCCCCCCCCCCCCCCCCCCCCCCCCCCCCCCCCCCCCCCCCCCCCCCCCCCCCCCCCCCCCCCCCCCCCCCCCCCCCCCCCCCCCCCCCCCCCCCCCCCCCCCCCCCCCCCCCCCCCCCCCCCCCCCCCCCCCCCCCCCCCCCCCCCCCCCCCCCCCCCCCCCCCCCCCCCCCCCCCCCCCCCCCCCCCCCCCCCCCCCCCCCCCCCCCCCCCCCCCCCCCCCCCCCCCCCCCCCCCCCCCCCCCCCCCCCCATATTCATCACTTTGGGACCAAATTCATATCTTGTGCAAATTACCGTTACTATCATCAACTCTCAAAAAGATTTAAGTGAAGCATGAGAGTGCAAATATTTCTTCAAAATTTCAATCTTATCAATTCTCAAAATAATATAAGTGAAGCATGAGAATTAATTTCTTCAAAATTTTAATCTTATCAATTCTCAAAATAATATAAGTGAAGCATGAGAATTCATTTCTTCAAAATTTTAATCAACTCTCAAAATAATATAAGTGAAGCATGAGAGTTTATTTCTTCAAAATTTAGCCACCACCGTGCTCAAAAAGATTTAAGTGAAGCACTAGAGCAACTGCCTAGCTCAATTTTTTTTAAGTGAAGCACATAGAGTATTCTAACAAATTATGATGATAAACGTGTGGCTCTCTCAAGATAGGTGTGTTCAGCAAAGATGATTATGACAAACTAAAAAGAAAACAAAGCAAAGACTCATATAATACAAGATGCTCCAAGTAAAACACATATCATGTGACGAATAAAAATATAGCTCCAAGTAAAATTACCGATGGTTGGTAGAAGAAAGAGGGGATGCCTTCCGGGGCATCCCCAAGCTTAGACGCTTGAGTCTTCCTTGAATATTACCTTGGGGTGCCTCGGGCATTCTCAAGCTTAGGCTTTTGCCACTCCTTATTCCTTCATCCATCGTGATCTCACCCAAAACATGAAAACTTCAATCACACAAAACTCAACAAAACCTTTGTGAGATCCGTTAGTATAACAAAATAAATCACTACTTAGGTACTATTGCAAACCCATTCATATTTTATTTTTGCATTACACATACTGTACTCTAATTTCACCATGGCTTATACCCCCCGATACAATCCATAGATTCATCAAAACAAGCAAGTAGTGCATCAAAAACAGAATCTATCAAAAATAGAATAGTCTATAGAAATCTATTTAAAAGCCATACTTCTGTAACTCCAAAAATTCTGAAAAATTGGGACAATGTGGGAAATTCATATACCAATACTATGTAAAAATTTCAGATTGTTTTGACACTCCAGTACAGAAAAAAAATTCGGGCACTGGACACAAAACTTTCTGTTTTCCAAACAACATCAATTATATTATCTTCCAAATCATCCCAAAGGTTCTACTTGGCACAAACACTAATTAAAAACACAAAAACACAATCATACCAGTAGCATAATTGTAAAAACACACAATAACAGAAAAAAATTATTTTATTCATTGGGTTGCCTCCCAACAAGCGCTATTGTTTTATGCCCCTAGCTAGGCATAATGCATAATTTCAAGTATTGTCATCTTTGGTTTTAGTCCTCGCAACCCCTTTTTCACTTTCTTTACCATTATAAATGATGTGCATTAGATGATCAAGCTTAGTGCGAAGGATTTTCATTTCTCTCAAAACACCAAGAGAGATTTTGTGATCTAAAGCATCAACCCTCCTATCTTGTGACACCACATTGCCATTTATTTTTGAGGCAAGATTGAATATTTCTCGAAAGTTAGAATCCACACTAGCCTTAATTTCTTTCATTTGCTCAGTTTGATGAAAGCATTCTAGAATGATTGGTTCAATAGTTTCAACTTTTGGTTGTCCAAATATACTTTTCATCTTTTCGTATGTTGCAAAGGCATCACCCCCAAGAAAATCGTTTTCAAATATAGAATCCAAGACACGCCTATGAGCAAGGGGTAGACCAACATAAAAACCTTTAAGGAACAATTTAAGGTGAAACTGATGCCTAGCGCTTACTTGTATTTTTAATAATCTATCCCGTGCTTCTTTTAAAGATTCGTCACCCAAATATTTAAAGTTTAAAATTCCTGGCTCGTGTCCTAAGTATGGAGGGAAAGGCATGACGGGAATAGGACAAGCCATAACGATAAAGCAAACAATCAAACAAGCAAAAGGCAAACCAAAAATATTTTTGTATTTTTGTAAAAATGTTTTAGAAGTAGGGGAGATGAAAACGAGAGGCAAATGGCAAATAAAGTAAATGCAAGGAGATGAGAGTTTATGCAAAGGTACTTGATAGATGTTGATGATGTCTCCCCGGCAACGGCACCAGAAATTCTTCCTGCTACTTGTAGCTTGCGTTGGTATTATCCCCGAAGAGGAAGGGATGATGTAGCACAGTAGAGATAAGTATTTCCCTCAGTTATGAAAACAAGGTTATCAAACAAGTAGGAGAATCACACAACACCTCGTTAGCAGTACCTGCACACAAACAAAAAAAAACCTTGCACCCAACGCGAACGAGGGGTTGTCAATCCCTCGGCGGGAAATTGCAATATTAAATTGTATGTGATAGATTGATAGATTGAAACAATAATACAAAATAAAATAAATAACAGAAAATGGCAGCAATACTTTTAGGGTTTTAGTAATATGATTTAGATAGACCCGGCGGCCATAGTTTTCACGAGAGGCTTCTCTCAAGAAAATAGCATACGGTGGGTAGACAAATTACTGTTGGGCAATTGATAGAAAAGCAAATAATCATGACGATATCGAAGGCAATGATCATGTATATAGGCATCACATCCAAGATAAGTAGACTGACTCCTGCCTGCATCTACTACTATTACTCCACACATCGACCGCTATCCAGCATGCATCTGTGTATTAAGTCCATAAAGAACGGAGTAACGCCTTAAGAATGATGACATGATGTAGACAAGATAAACTCACGTATGAATAAACTCCATCTTTTTTACCCTTAGTAGCAATGATACATATGTGTCATGTCCCTTTTTGTCACTGGGATTGAGCACCGCAAGATTCTCATGGCAAGATAAATCAACTCAGTTGGCCAAACCAAATCAATAGATCAGAGAAGAAATACGAGGCTATAATAATCATGCATAAAAGAGTGCAGCAAAGACTCAAATAATTTCATGGATAATCTGATCATAAACTCACAATTCATCGGATCCCAACAAACACACCGCAAAAAGTGATTACATCGGATAGAACTCCAAGAACATCGAGGAGAACATTGTATTGAAGATCAAAAAGAGAGAAGAAGCCATCTAGCTACTAACTATGGACCCAAAGGTCTGTGGTAAACTACTCACGCATCATCGGAAGGTAGCAAGGTTGATGTAGAGCCCCTCCATGATCGATTCCCCCTCCGGCAGATTACCGAAGAAGGACCCCAGATGGGATCTCTCTGGAACAGAAGCTTGCGGCGGGGAAAAAAGTATTTCGTGGACTCCCCTGAGGGTTTCTGATTTTTTCTGAATTTATAGTGCTGAAATTAGGTCAAACGGAGCAAAGGGAGGCCCACGAGGCACCAGGGAATGCCTGCCCCCCCAGGCGCGCCTTGGTGGTTCGTGGCCACCTCCTGGATCTTCTGGCCCTCTCCCAAAGCTTCTAGTGTTTATCTTGGCCAATAAAAAATTTCCAAAAAGTTTCGTGGCATTTGGACTTCGTTTGGTATTGATTTTCTATAAAACAAAAACAGGGCAGAAAACAGCAATTGGCACTGGGCACTAAGTTAATAGGTTAGTCTCCAAAAATGATATATAATTGCTGTAAAAGCTTATAAAAACATCCAAGATTGATAATATAACAGCATGGAACAATAAAAAATTGTAGATACATTGGAGACATATCAGTAACGCCTTAAGCAAGATGACATGATGTAGACAAAGTAAACTCATGCATGAATAAACCCCATCTTTTTACCCTTAATAGCAACGATACATACGTGTCATGTCCCTTTCTGTCACTGGGATTGAGCACCACAAGATCGAACCCATTACAAAGCACCTCTCCCATTACAAGATAAATCAATCTAGTTGGCCAAACCAAATCAAGAGATCAGAGAGAAATACAAAGCTATAACAATCATGCATAAAAGAGTTCAGAGAGAACTCAAATAATATTCATGGATAATCTGATCATAAACTCACAATTCATCGGATCCCAACAAACACACCACAAAAAGTGATTACATCGGATAGAACTCCAAGAACATCGAGGAGAACACTGTATTGAAGATCAAAAAGAGAGAAAAAGCCATCTAGCTACTAACTATGGACCCGAAGGTCTGTGGTAAACTACTCACACATCATCGGAAGGGCAGCAAGGTTGATGTAGAGCCCCTCCGTGATCGATTCCCCCTCCGGCAGATTACCAGAGAAGGACCCCAGATGGGATCTCTCTGGAACAGAAGCTTGCGGCGGCAGAAAAAGTATTTCCTGGACTCCCCTGAGGGTTTCTGATTTTTTCTAAATTTATAGTGCTGGAATTAGGTCAAACAGAGCAAAGGGAGGCCCACGAGGCACCAGGGCGCGCCTGCCCCCCCAGGAGCGCCCTGGTGGCTCATGGCCACCACCTGGGTCTTCTGGCCCTCTCCCAAAGCTTCTAGAGTTTATCTTGGCCAATAAAAAATCTCCAAAAAGTTTTGTGGCATTTAGACTTCGTTTGGTATTGATTTTCTGTAAAACAAAAACAGGGCAGAAAACAGCAACAGGCACTGGGCACTAAGTTAATAGGTTAGTCTCCAAAAATGATATATAATTGCGTAAAAGCTTATAAAAACATCCAAGATTGATAATATAACAGCATGGAACAATCAAAAATTATAGATACATTGGAGACATATCAGTAACGCCTTAAGCAAGATGACATGATCTAGACAAAGTAAACTCACGCATGAATAAACCACATCTTTTTACCCTTAATAGCAATGATACATACGTGTCGTGTCCCTTTCTGTCACTGGGATTGAGCACCGCAAGATCGAACCCATTACAAAGCACCTCTCCCATTGCAAGATAAATCAATCTAGTTGGCCAAACAAAATCAATTGATCGAAGAGAAATACAAAGCTATAACAATCATGCATAAAAGAGTTCAGAGAAAACTCAAATAATATTCATGGATAATCTGATCATAAACTCACAATTCATCGGATCCCAACAAACACACCGCAAAAAGTGATTACATCAGATAGAACTCCAAGAACATCGAGGAGAATATTGTATTGAAGATCAAAAAGAGAGAAGAAGCCATCTAGCTACTAACTATGGACCCGAAGGTCTGTGGTAAACTACTCATGCATCATCGGAAGGGTAGCAAGGTTGATGTAGAGCCCCTCCATGATCGAATCCTCCTCCAGCAGAGTGCCGGAAAAGGCCTCCAGATGGGGTCACTCGAGAACAGGAACTTGCGGTGACGGAAAAGTATTTTGTGGACTCCTCTGTTGGTTTCCCAATTTTAGAGAATTTATAGAGGTGGAATTAGGTCAAACGGAGCAGAGGTGGGCCCACGAGGCACCAGGGTGCGCCACCCCCTGGGGCGCGCCCTGGTGGCTCATGGCGACCTCCTCTGTCTTCTGACCCTCTCCCGAAGCTTCTAGTGTCTCTTATGTCCAGAAAAAAATCTCCAAAAAGTTTCATGGGATTTGGACTTCGTTTGGTACAGATATTCTGGAAAACCAAAAACAGGCAAAAAACAGCAACTGGCACTGGGCACTAAGTTAATAGGTTAGTCCCAAAAAATGATATATAATTGCTTGCAAATGTATATAAAACATCCAAGATTGATACTATAATAGCATGGAACAACCAAAAATTATAGATATGTTGGAGACGTATCAAGCATCCCCAAGCTTAATTCCTGCTCGTCCTCGAGTAGATAAATGATAAAAACAGAATTTTTAATGTGGAATGCAACCTATCATATTCATCATATACTCTTTTCTTTTATAGCATGGACATTTGGACTTGAATGATTCAAAGCAATAGTCTATAGTTTGACATGAAGACATAAATACTCAAGCATACTAACAAGCAACCATGTCTTTCAAAATATCAACGCTAAAGAAAGTTATCCCTAGCCCATTATGCTCAATCATTGATCCAATCATGAAATACACTCAATATTAGCTACACACAATGCACAAGTATGACAATAATGCTCTCTAGTTGGTGCTTTTGTATGAGAATATGGAGACTCAAAATAAAAATAAAAATTGCATAAAAGTAAATAGATAGGCCCTTCACAGAGGGAAGCAGAGATTTGCAATTGTGCCAGAGCTCAAGGTTTAAATTAGAGAGATAAAATTATTTTGAGGGGCATGCTTTTCCTGTCAACGAAAACGACCGAGAATTCCCAATATCTTCCATGCTAGACACATTATAGGTGGTTCCCAAACAGAAAATAAAGTTTATTTCCTTTCCACCATTCTTTCACAATCCATGGCTAGCCGTATCCACGGGTGCCCTCCATACCAACACTTTCCAAGGAATTTATTATTAACATCATATTAATTTTTTTTCATTTTGGGATTGGGCATCCCTATTACCTGCCACTCTCTCGTGCAATGACAAGTGAATAAACACTCATCGTGAGAATAACACACCTAGCATGGAAAATATTGGCCACCCCCTGCCGCTTCATGAGTGACACGGGCACACAAAACGGAAAATTATTTTGAAAATTTAGAGTTGGCACATGCAAATTTACTTGGAACGGCATGGAAATACCGCATATAGGTAGGTATGGTGGACTCATTTGGCACAACTTGGGTTTAAGGAGTTGGATGCATAAGCAGTATTCCCGCTTAGTACAAATGAAGGCTAGCAAATAGATTGAGAAGCGACCAACCAAAAAGTGAAAACGGTCATAAACATGCATTGAACATAACTAACACCGAATAATGCACCATAAGTAGGATATAATTTTGTTGCATAACTATTGACTTTATGTGCATGCATAGGGAATCACAAACCTTAACACCAATATTCTTACTAAATCACAATTACTCACAATCATGACTCACATATTATCATCTCCATATCGCAAAACTATTGCAAGGAATCAAACTTATCATATCCAATGATCTTTCATGAAAGTTTTTATTATATCCCTTTTGAATATTCATCACTTTGCGACCAAATTCATATCTTGTGCAAATTACCATTACTATTATCAACTCTCAAAAAGATATAAGTGAAGCATGAGAGTGCAAATAATTCTTCAAAATTTAATCTTATCAACTCTCAAAATAATATAAGTGAAGCATGAGAGCTTAAATATTTTCTTCAAAATATAGCCACCGCCGTGCTCAAAGAGATTTAAGTGAAGCACTAGAGCAACTGCCTAGCTCAAAAGATTTCAGTGAAGCACATAGAGTATTCTAACAAATCATGATAAATGTGTGGCTCTCTCAAATAGGCGTGTCCAGCAAAGATGATTGTGACAAACTAAAAAGCAAACAAAGCAAAGACTCATATAATACATGACGCTCCAAGTAAAACACATATCATGTGATGAATAAAAATATAGCTCCAAGTAAAATTACCGATAGTTGGTAGAAGAAAGAGGGGATGCCTTCCGGGGCATCCCCAAGCTTAGACGCTTGAGTCTTCCTTGAATATTACCTTGGGGTGCCTTGGACATCCCCAAGCTTAGGCTCTTGCCACTCCTTATTCCTTCATCTATCGTGATCTCACCCAAAACTTGAAAACTTCAATCACACAAAACTCAACAAAACCTTCGTGAGATCAATTAGTATAACAAATAAATCTTTAACTTTAAGTACTGTTGTAAATTGATTCATATTTAATATTGGCATAATGCTACTGTACTCCAACTTCTACATGACTCATACCCCCTGATACGATCCATAGATTCATCAAAATAAGCAAACTATGCAACAAAAACAGAATCTGTCTAAAACAAAACAGTCTGTAGAGATCTATTTAAAAGACATACTTATGTAACTCCAAAAATTCTGAAAAATTAGGAAAATGTGGGAAATTCATATACCAATACTGTGTAAAAATTTCAGATTTTTCTGACGCCCAGTACAGAACTAAAATTCCAGCACTGGACGCAAAACTTTCTGTTTTCCAAACAGCATCAATTATGCTATCTTCCAAATCATCCCATAGACTTTACTTGGCACAAACACTAATTAAAACATGAAAACACCAGCATAATAGTAGAATAATTGTGTAAACACACAAGAACAGAAATAAAAAGTAAAAAATTTATTTTATTCATTGGGTTGCCTCCCAACAAGCTCTTTCTTTATAGCCATTAAGATAGGCTTGGGATTTCAATGATGTTCTCATGAGAGATAATAAGAGAAACATGAAGAGAGCATCATAAAGTATATGAAAAACACACTTAAGTCTAACATACTTCCTATGCATAGGAATTTTATAGGAGAACAAATTATCAAGACAAGCAATCTCTAGCATATGCAAGGAAGAAGAACAGAGCATTAACGATTTGAACTTCGAGAGATGTAATTGATTAACATGAAAATTTCTACAACCATATTTTCCTCTCTCATAATAATTACATGTAGGATCATAGTCAAATTCAATAATATAGCTATAATATAAAATATTCTTTTCAAGATCCACATGCACAAAAGTTTTATAATCTTCCAAGATAGTGGGATCATTATTACCTAAAGTTGACGCTCTTCCAAACCCACTTTTAATAGTATTGCAAATTTTATTATCAGTAACATATTCATCATGAGGTTTAAATAAATTTTCAAGATCATAAGAAGCACCATCACCCCAATCATGATCATTGCAATAAGTAGTGGACATAACAAAATCATCATCCCCAAGCTTGTAGTTTTGCATATTATTAACACAATCGACTTTAATAGAATTTATAATAACATCATTATAATCATGCTTTTCATTCAAGGAGCTATCATGAATCACTTTATAAATTACTTCTTTCAACACTTCATCACAATTTTCAGATTCATGATTTTCAAGCAAAACTTCATAGAGATAATCAAGTGCACTCAACTCACTAGCAATTTGTTCATCATAATTGGATCTTTTGAAAAGATTAGCTAGTGGATGAGGATCCATATCAATAGATTTTTAGCAAGCAAAGATGCAAGCAAATAGAAGGCACATGGCAACACAAGCAAAGATAGCACACAAAATATTTTTGTATTTTTTGTAAAATTGTTTTAGAAGTGGGGGAGATGAAAATGAGAGGCAAATGCAAATAAAAGGTAAATAAAGTAAATGCAAGGAGATGAAAGTTTATGCGTAGGTACTTGATAGATGTTGATGATGTCTCCCTGGCAACGGCGCCAGAAATTCTTCCTGCTACTTGTGAGCTGCGTTGGGATTTCCCCGAAGAGGAGGGGATGATGCAGTACAGTAGAGATAAGTATTTCCCTCAGTTATGAAACCAAGGTTATCAATCCAGTAGGAGAATCATGCAACAACTCGTTAATAGTACCTGCACACAAAACAACAAATCCTCGCACCCAACGTGAACAAGGGGTTGTCAATCCCTTGGCGGTTAATTGCAAGATTAAATTGTATGGTGATAGATAGATAGATCGAACAAAAATACAAAATAAAATAAATAAAGTAAAATTGCAGCAAGGTATTTTGAGGATTTTTAATATAAGATAAAGGTAGACCCGGGGGCCATAGTTTTCATTAGAGGCTTCTCTCTTGAAAATAACATACGGTGGGTAAACAAATTACTATTGGGCAATTGATAGAAAGGCAAATAATCATGACGATATCCAAGGCAATGATCATGTATATAGGCATCACGTCCGAGACAAGTAGACCGAAACGATTCTGCATCTACTACTATTACTCCACCCATTGACCGCTATCCAGCTTGCATCTAGAGTATTAAGTTCATAAAGAATGGAGTAACGCCTTAAGCAAGATGACATGATGTAGACAAAGTAAACTCATGCATGAATAAACCCCATCTTTTTACCCTTAATAGCAATGATACATATGTGTCATGTCCCTTTCTGTCACTGGGATTGAGCACCACAAGATCGAACCCATTACAAAGCACCTCTCCCATTGCAAGATAAATCAACCTAGTTGGCCAAACCAAATCAATAGATCAGAGAGAAATACGAAGCTATAACAATCATGCATAAAAGAGATCAGAGAAAACTCAAATAATATTCATGGACAATCTGATCATAAACTCACAATTCATCGGATCCCAACAAACACACCGTAAAAAGTCATTACATCGGATAGAACTCCAAGAACATCGAGGAGAACATTGTATTGAAGATCAAAAAGAGAGAAGAAGCCATCTAGCTACTAACTATGGACCCGAAGGTCTGTGGTAAACTACTCACGCATCATCAGAAGGGCAGGAAGGTTGATGTAGAGCCCCTTCATGATCGAATCCACCTCCGGGAGAGTGCCAAAAAAGGCCTCCAGATGGGGTCTCTCGAGAACAGGAACTTACGATGGTAGAAAAAGTATTTCGTGGACTCCTCTGTTGGTTTCCCTATTTTAGAGAATTGATAGAGGTGGAATTAGGTCAAACAGAGCAGAGGTGGGCCCACGAGGCACCAGGGCGCGCCACCCCCCGGGGCACGCCCTGGTGGCTCGTGGCCACCTCCTCTGTCTTCTGGCCCTCTCCCAAAGCTTCTAGTGTCTCTTATGTCCAGAAAAAAATCTCCCAAAAGTTTCATGGCATTTGGACTTCGTTTGGTACTGATATTCTGGAAAACCAAAAACAGGCAAAAAAACAGCAACTGGCACTAGGCACTAAGTTAATAGGTTAGTCCCAAAAAATGATATATAATTGCTTGTAAATGTATATAAAACATCCAAGATTGATACTATAACAGCATGGAACAATAAAAAATTATAGATATGTTGGAGACGTATCATGCACCTCGGCCGCACGAGGAAGGTTGTACTTGGGCTTCCCGTTCGGAGTTTCATCGGACTTCCGGCTTGAGGAGCCCCTCAACATCCTCCTATTTTTTCTTTCTCTGAAAAATTTCTGAAATTTTTAGTCCCCAAAATAAAAGTGAACAAAACTTAACAAAACTGATTGCAACTACTCCCACAAGTGTCTAGAGGCTATATCATGCATCAAAACTACTTTGGACCATACAAATTCAACATGCAAGCTCATATCCATGGTCACAACAGCAGCAAAAATTTGCAAAACATAAAGCACTAGAACAAAAACTAATTGGACCATTGGAGGAGTCACATACCAAGAAGTAATTCCTCAAAATAGTTTTAGAAATGTAGCTCCGAGCAAGGAGATCAAAAATCGCACAGAAATGAGCAAGAACATGGGCTAGGAGGCAATGGTGATTTTTTTTGGAGGTGGAAGAAGGTAGTGGGCTGGTGTACTAAGCGAGGGGTGATATGTCCAATTTGCATCATGATTTCCTACTATTATTTATAATGTTTTTGGTCATTATTTTATTTTATGATACAACTCTTATACCTTTTATCTCTTAATTTGCAAGATTTATATGAAGAGGGAGAGTACCGGCAGCTGGAATTTTGGACCTAAAATAGCTACATCAGAGATACCTATCCTACAGAGCTCCGATTGAATTGAAATTTCATGAAGATTTTTTTATTGACTATATAAAAATTACTTGAGAAAAGAGATACTGGAGGGGACCCACCAGTTGCCCACAAGGCAATAGGGCGCGACCCCCTGGGCACGCCCTGATGCCTTGTGGGGCCATGGCTGGCCTCTAGCCCCCTCCTTCTCCTATATAAGGTCTTTTACCCTAAAAAAATAAGAAGAAGACTTTCGGGACGAAGCACCGCCATCTCAGGGCGGAACCTGGTGCTACTTGTAGTTTGCGTTGGTATTTCCCCGAAGAGGAGAGGATGATGCAGTATAATAGAGATAAGTATTTCCCTCAGTTAAGAACCAAGGTTATCAATCCAGTAGGAGAACCAAGCAAAATTCCATTAAGCGCACCTGCACACACAAGAGCAAACACTTGCACCCAACGCAAATAAGAGGGTTGTCAATCCTCCTAGCGGTTATTTGCAAGGATTAAATCTTATTGAGATAAATAGATAAACTAAGCTACTAATTAAAATAAAAGTAAATAAATTGCAGCAAGGTATTTTTAGGTTTTTTATATGATAAAGATAGACCCAGGGACCATAGTTTTCACTAGAGGCTTCTCTCGGGGGGGGGGGGGGGGGGGGGGGGGGGGGGGGGGGGGGGGGGGGGGGGGGGGGGGGGGGGGGGGGGGGGGGGGGGGGGGGGGGGGGGGGGGGGGGGGGGGGGGGGGGGGGGGGGGGGGGGGGGGGGGGGGGGGGGGGGGGGGGGGGGGGGGGGGGGGGGGGGGGGGGGGGGGGGGGGGGGGGGGGGGGGGGGGGGGGGGGGGGGGGGGGGGGGGGGGGGGGGGGGGGGGGGGGGGGGGGGGGGGGGGGGGGGGGGGGGGGGGGGGGGGGGGGGGGGGGGGGGGGGGGGGGGGGGGGGGGGGGGGGGGGGGGGGGGGGGGGGGGGGGGGGGGGGGGGGGGGGGGGGGGGGGGGGGGGGGGGGGGGGGGGGGGGGGGGGGGGGGGGGGGGGGGGGGGGGGGGGGGGGGGGGGGGGGGGGGGGGGGGGGGGGGGGGGGGGGGGGGGGGGGGGGGGGGGGGGGGGGGGGGGGGGGGGGGGGGGGGGGGGGGGGGGGGGGGGGGGGGGGGGGGGGGGGGGGGGGGGGGGGGGGGGGGGGGGGGGGGGGGGGGGGGGGGGGGGGGGGGGGGGGGGGGGGGGGGGGGGGGGGGGGGGGGGGGGGGGGGGGGGGGGGGGGGGGGGGGGGGGGGGGGGGGGGGGGGGGGGGGGGGGGGGGGGGGGGGGGGGGGGGGGGGGGGGGGGGGGGGGGGGGGGGGGGGGGGGGGGGGGGGGGGGGGGGGGGGGGGGGGGGGGGGGGGGGGGGGGGGGGGGGGGGGGGGGGGGGGGGGGGGGGGGGGGGGGGGGGGGGGGGGGGGGGGGGGGGGGGGGGGGGGGGGGGGGGGGGGGGGGGGGGGGGGGGGGGGGGGGGGGGGGGGGGGGGGGGGGGGGGGGGGGGGGGGGGGGGGGGGGGGGGGGGGGGGGGGGGGGGGGGGGGGGGGGGGGGGGGGGGGGGGGGGGGGGGGGGGGGGGGGGGGGGGGGGGGGGGGGGGGGGGGGGGGGGGGGGGGGGGGGGGGGGGGGGGGGGGGGGGGGGGGGGGGGGGGGGGGGGGGGGGGGGGGGGGGGGGGGGGGGGGGGGGGGGGGGGGGGGGGGGGGGGGGGGGGGGGGGGGGGGGGGGGGGGGGGGGGGGGGGGGGGGGGGGGGGGGGGGGGGGGGGGGGGGGGGGGGGGGGGGGGGGGGGGGGGGGGGGGGGGGGGGGGGGGGGGGGGGGGGGGGGGGGGGGGGGGGGGGGGGGGGGGGGGGGGGGGGGGGGGGGGGGGGGGGGGGGGGGGGGGGGGGGGGGGGGGGGGGGGGGGGGGGGGGGGGGGGGGGGGGGGGGGGGGGGGGGGGGGGGGGGGGGGGGGGGGGGGGGGGGGGGGGGGGGGGGGGGGGGGGGGGGGGGGGGGGGGGGGGGGGGGGGGGGGGGGGGGGGGGGGGGGGGGGGGGGGGGGGGGGGGGGGGGGGGGGGGGGGGGGGGGGGGGGGGGGGGGGGGGGGGGGGGGGGGGGGGGGGGGGGGGGGGGGGGGGGGGGGGGGGGGGGGGGGGGGGGGGGGGGGGGGGGGGGGGGGGGGGGGGGGGGGGGGGGGGGGGGGGGGGGGGGGGGGGGGGGGGGGGGGGGGGGGGGGGGGGGGGGGGGGGGGGGGGGGGGGGGGGGGGGGGGGGGGGGGGGGGGGGGGGGGGGGGGGGGGGGGGGGGGGGGGGGGGGGGGGGGGGGGGGGGGGGGGGGGGGGGGGGGGGGGGGGGGGGGGGGGGGGGGGGGGGGGGGGGGGGGGGGGGGGGGGGGGGGGGGGGGGGGGGGGGGGGGGGGGGGGGGGGGGGGGGGGGGGGGGGGGGGGGGGGGGGGGGGGGGGGGGGGGGGGGGGGGGGGGGGGGGGGGGGGGGGGGGGGGGGGGGGGGGGGGGGGGGGGGGGGGGGGGGGGGGGGGGGGGGGGGGGGGGGGGGGGGGGGGGGGGGGGGGGGGGGGGGGGGGGGGGGGGGGGGGGGGGGGGGGGGGGGGGGGGGGGGGGGGGGGGGGGGGGGGGGGGGGGGGGGGGGGGGGGGGGGGGGGGGGGGGGGGGGGGGGGGGGGGGGGGGGGGGGGGGGGGGGGGGGGGGGGGGGGGGGGGGGGGGGGGGGGGGGGGGGGGGGGGGGGGGGGGGGGGGGGGGGGGGGGGGGGGGGGGGGGGGGGGGGGGGGGGGGGGGGGGGGGGGGGGGGGGGGGGGGGGGGGGGGGGGGGGGGGGGGGGGGGGGGGGGGGGGGGGGGGGGGGGGGGGGGGGGGGGGGGGGGGGGGGGGGGGGGGGGGGGGGGGGGGGGGGGGGGGGGGGGGGGGGGGGGGGGGGGGGGGGGGGGGGGGGGGGGGGGGGGGGGGGGGGGGGGGGGGGGGGGGGGGGGGGGGGGGGGGGGGGGGGGGGGGGGGGGGGGGGGGGGGGGGGGGGGGGGGGGGGGGGGGGGGGGGGGGGGGGGGGGGGGGGGGGGGGGGGGGGGGGGGGGGGGGGGGGGGGGGGGGGGGGGGGGGGGGGGGGGGGGGGGGGGGGGGGGGGGGGGGGGGGGGGGGGGGGGGGGGGGGGGGGGGGGGGGGGGGGGGGGGGGGGGGGGGGGGGGGGGGGGGGGGGGGGGGGGGGGGGGGGGGGGGGGGGGGGGGGGGGGGGGGGGGGGGGGGGGGGGGGGGGGGGGGAAAACTATTGCAAGGAATCAAATTTATCATATTCAGTGATCTACATGAAAGTTTTTATTATATCCCTCTTGAATACCTATCATATCAGGACCAAATTCATAACCTGTGCATATTACCATTGCTATCATGAGACTCTCAAAAAGATATAAGTGAAGCATGATAGTGCAACTATCTCTTTAAAATATCATCACCGCCGTGCTCTAAAAGATATAAGTGAAGAACTAGAGCAACTGTCTAGCTCAAAAGATATAAGTGAAGCACATAGAGTACGCTAACAAATTACGAATAATGTGTGTCCCTCTTGAAAAGGTGTGTTCAGAAAAGATGATTGTGACAAACTAAAAGGCAAACAAAATCAAACAAACTATTTCACAAGAAGCTCCAAGTAAAACACATATCATGTGATGAATAAAAATATAGCTCCAAGTGAGTTACCGATAGATTGTAGACGAAAGAGGGGATGCCTTCCAGGGCATCCCCAAGCTTAGACGCTTGAGTCTTCCTTGAATATTACCTTGGGGTGCCTTGGGCATCCCCAAGATTAGGCTCTTGCCACTCCTTATTCCTTTGTCCATCGTAGTCTCACCCAAAACTTGAAAACTTCAGCACACAAAACTCAACAGAAACCTCGTGAGATCCGTTAGTATAACAAATAAATCTTAAACTTTAGGTGCTGTTGTAAATTGATTCATATTTAATATTTGCATAATGTTACTATACTCCAACTTCTCCATGACTCATACCCCCCGATACGATCCATAGATTCATCAAAATAAGCAAATTATGCAACAAAACAGAATCTGTCTAAAACAGAACAGTCTGAAAAGATCTATTTAAAAGCCATACTTATGTAACTCCAAAAATTCTGAAAACTTAGGACAACGTGGAAAATTCATATACCAATACTTTGTAAAAATTTCAGATTTTTCTCGTTTTCCAGTACAGAATTAAAATTCCAGCACTGGATGCAAAACTTTCTGTTTTCCAAACAGCATCAATTATACTATCTTCGAAATCATCCCAAAGGCATTACTTGGCACAAAAACTAATTAAAACATAAAAAAAATAACATAACAGAAGCTATAACCATGCAAACACTCAAAAACATATTTTATTCATTGGGTTGTCTCCCAACAAGCTCTTTCTTTATAGCCATTAAGATAGGCTTGAGATTTCAATGATGCTCTCATGGGAGATAATAATAGAAACACAAAGAGAGCATCATGAAGTATATAAAAAAACACTTAAGTCTAACATTCTTCCTATGCATAGGCATTTTATAGGAGAACAAATTATCAAGACAAGCAATCTCTGGCATATGCAAGGAAGAAGAACGGAGCATTAACAATTTGAACTTCAAGAGAGGTAATTGAGTAACATGAAAATTTATACAACCATATTTTCCTCTCTCATAATAATTATATGTAGGATCATAATCAAATTCAGCAATATATCTATCATATACAATTTTTTCTTCATAATCCACATGCATAAAAGTTTTATAATCTTCCAAGATAGTGGGATTAACGTCAACGAAAGTCATGACCTCTCCAAACCCACTTTTATCAAAAATTTCATAGGATTGATAATTCTCCAATGTAGTGAGATCATTATTACCTAAAGTTAATGTTCTTCCAAACCCACTTTTAATAGTATTGCAAACATTATTATCAGTAACATATTCATCATGAGGCTTAAATAAATTTTCAAGATCATAAGAAGCATTATCACCCCAATCATGATCATTGCAATAAGTAGTGGACATAACAAAATTATCATCCCCAAGCTTGTAGTTTTGCATATTATTAGCACAATTCACATTAATAGAATTTATAGTAACATCATTGCAACCAAGCTTTTCATTCAAAGGGCTATCATGAATCACTTCATAAATTTCTTCTTTCAACACTTCATCACAATTTTCAGATTCATGATTTTCAAGCAAAACTACATAGAGATAATCAAGTGCACTCAACTCACTAGCAATTTGTTCATCATAATTGGATCTTTTAAAAAGATTAGTTAGTGGATGAGAATCCAAATCAATTGATTTTTAACAAGCGAAGATGCAAGCAAATAGAAGGCACATGGCAACACAAGCAAAGATAACACACAAAATATTTTTGTATTTTTTTTGTAAAATTGTTTTAGAAGTGGGGAGATGAAAACGAGAGGCAAATGCAAATAAAAGGCAAATAAATTAAATGCAAGTGAATGATAATTTGTGCGAACGTACTTGGTAATTTTGATGATGTCTCCCCGGCAACGGCGCCAGAAATTATTCCTGCTACTTGTAGTCTGCGTTGGTATTTCCCCGAAGAGGAGAGGATGATGCAGTACAGTAGAGATAAGTATTTCTCTCAGTTAAGAACCAAGGTTATCAATCCAGTAGGAGAACCAAGCAAAATTCCGTTAAGCGCACCTGCACACACAAGAGCAAACACTTGCACCCAAAGCAAATAAGAGGGTTGTCAATCTTCCTAGCGGTTATTTGCAAGGATTAAATATTATCGAGATAAATAGATAAACTAAGCTACTAATTAAAATAAAAGTAAATAAATTGCAGCAAGGTATTTTTAGGTTTTTTATATGATAAAGATAGACCCGGGGACCATAGTTTTCACTAGAGGCTTCTCTCTTGAGCACATAAGCACACGGTGGGTAAACAAATTACTGCTGGGCAATTGATAGAAAAGCAAATAATTATGACGGATTCATGGCAATGATCATGTATATAGGCATCATGTCTGAGACAAGTAGACCGACTCCTGCCTGCATCTACTACTATTACTCCACCCATCGACCGCTATCCGGCATGCATCTAGGGTATTAAGTTTGAAACAGAGTAACGCCTTAAGCAAGATGACATGATGTAGAGAAGCAAATTCAAGCAATATGAATAAACCCCATCTTTTTATCCTTAATGGCAAAAATACAAATATGTGTCATGTCCCTTTCTGTCACTAGGATTGAGCACCGCAAGATTGAACCCATCACAAAGCACCTCTCCCATTGCAAGATAAATCAATCTAGTAGGCCAAACTAAACCGATAGATCAAAGAGAAATACAAAGCTATAACAATCCTGCATAAAAGAGTTCAAAAAAGACTCAAATATTTCTCATGAATAATCTGATCATAAACTCACAATTCATCAGATCCCAACAAACACACCGCAAAAGAAGATTACATTGGATAGAACTCCAAGAACATCGAGGAGAACATTGTATTGAAGATCAAAGAGAGAGAATAAGCCATCAAGCTACTAACTATGGACCCGTAGGTCTATGGTAAACTACTCACACATCATCGGAAGGGCAGCAAGGTTGATGTAGAAGCCCTTCGTGATCGATTCCCCCTCCGGCAGAGTACCGGAAATGGCCTCCAGATAGGATCATGGAAGAACAGAGGCTTGCGGCGATGGAAAGGTTTTCTCTTCTGGCTCTCTGGGGTTTTCCAAATATTTGTGAATTTATAGAAGTGGAATTAGGTCAAAAGGAGTCATGTGGGCCCCACAAGGTACCACGGCGCGCCCCCTGGGGTGCGCCCTAGTGCCTTGTGAAGCCCCCGTGGGGCTTCTGGCCTCCTCCCAAAGATTCCCAGGTTTCTTTTGTCCAGAAAAAAATCTACAAAAAGTTTCATGGCATTTGGACTTCATTTGGTACTGTTTCTCTGAAAAGCCAAAAACAAGCATAAAACAACAACTGGCACTAGGCACTGGGTTAATAGGTTAGTCCCAAAAAATGATATATAATTGCATACAATTGCATATAAAAACATCCAAGATTGAGACTATAATAGCATGGAACAATAAAAAATAATAGATACGTTGGAGACGTATCACCTGGGCAGGAGCTATTTTGCTCTTTGGCAGAGCGATTCCACCGGGGATACTTCCCTCTGGGAGGGGGAAATCGAAGCCATCGACATCACCAACGATCCTCTCATCATGGGAGGACCAATCTTCATCAACATCTTCACCAGCACCATCTCATCTCAAACCCTGGGGGGGGGGGGGGGGGGGGGGGGGGGGGGGGGGGGGGGGGGGGGGGGGGGGGGGGGGGGGGGGGGGGGGGGGGGGGGGGGGGGGGGGGGGGGGGGGGGGGGGGGGGGGGGGGGGGGGGGGGGGGGGGGGGGGGGGGGGGGGGGGGGGGGGGGGGGGGGGGGGGGGGGGGGGGGGGGGGGGGGGGGGGGGGGGGGGGGGGGGGGGGGGGGGGGGGGGGGGGGGGGGGGGGGGGGGGGGGGGGGGGGGGGGGGGGGGGGGGGGGGGGGGGGGGGGGGGGGGGGGGGGGGGGGGGGGGGGGGGGGGGGGGGGGGGGGGGGGGGGGGGGGGGGGGGGGGGGGGGGGGGGGGGGGGGGGGGGGGGGGGGGGGGGGGGGGGGGGGGGGGGGGGGGGGGGGGGGGGGGGGGGGGGGGGGGGGGGGGGGGGGGGGGGGGGGGGGGGGGGGGGGGGGGGGGGGGGGGGGGGGGGGGGGGGGGGGGGGGGGGGGGGGGGGGGGGGGGGGGGGGGGGGGGGGGGGGGGGGGGGGGGGGGGGGGGGGGGGGGGGGGGGGGGGGGGGGGGGGGGGGGGGGGGGGGGGGGGGGGGGGGGGGGGGGGGGGGGGGGGGGGGGGGGGGGGGGGGGGGGGGGGGGGGGGGGGGGGGGGGGGGGGGGGGGGGGGGGGGGGGGGGGGGGGGGGGGGGGGGGGATTTGGTAAGGAAACATTTATATTACGTGCTGAAATTTACTGTCACTTGTCACTATGGAAAGTAATCCTTTGAGGGGCTTGTTCGGGGTATCTTCACCTCGACCTGAAGCATTGAGAGTTGCTCCTCAACCTACTGAACCTACTAAAAATATTTATTATGAAATTCCTTCGGGTATGATAGAGAAACTGCTAGCTAATCCTTACGCAGAAGATGGAACGGTGCATCCTGATGTGCACTTGATATATGTGGATGAAATTTGTGGATTGTTTAAGCTTGCAGGTTTATCCGGAGATGGAGTTAAGAGGAAAGTATTCCCTTTATCTTTGTGGGGATGGTATAGGCTATATGATAATACTGAAATATGGGATTGGAACCGGTTGAAGCTGGAATTTCACCAGAAATTTTATCCTATGCATTTGGTTCATCATGATCAGAATTTTATATATAATTTTTGGCCTCTTGAAGGAGAAAGTATCACTCAAGCTTGGGGGAGGCCTAAGTATATGTTGCACACATGCCCCAATCATGAGCTCTCAAGAGAAATAATTATTCAAAACTTTTATGCTCGGCTTTCTCATAATGATCAATCCATGCTCGATACTTCTTCTGCTGGTTCCTTTATGAATAGAACTATTGAATTCAGATGGGATCTTCTGGAAAGAATTAAATGTAACTCTGAAGATTGGGAAATCGACAAAGGTAAAGAGTCAGGTACAAATCTTGAGTTTGATTGTGTTAAATCTTTTATGGAAACTGATCCTTTTCATAAGTTTAGTACTAAATATGGACTTGACTCTGAGATAGTAGCTACCTTTTGTGAATCTTTTGCTGCTCATATTGATCTCCCTAAATAGAAATGGTTTAAATATCATCCACCTATCTAATTAAATGAAGAACCTATTAGTGTTAAAGAAGAAACAATTGTTTACAATGTTGTTCCAGTTGTTCCTACTGCTTATATTGAGAAACCTCCCTTCCCTGTTAGGATTAAGGAACATGCTAAAGCTTCAACTGTGGTTAACAAAAGTAATATAAGAACACCTAGACCCTCTGAAAAAAATTAAAGTTGAACCTAATATTGCAATGGTTAAAGATCTTTTGGTTGATGATATTGATGGGCATTACTACTTGTAGACTGCGTTGGTATTTCCCCGAAGAGGAGAGGATGATGTAGTATAGTAGAGATAAGTATTTCCCTCAGTTAAGAACCAAGGTTATCAATCCAGTAGGAGAACCAAGCAAGATCCAGTGAACAGCACCTACACACACAAAAGCAAACACTTGCACCCAACGCGAATAAGAGACTTGTCAATCCTCTTAGCGGTTACTTGCAAGGATTAAGTCTGATAGAGATAAATTGATAAAGTAAATTACTAAACTAAATAAGAGTAAATAAATGGCAGCAAGGTATTTTTTATTTTTTTATATGATAAAGATAGACCCGGGGGCCATAGTTTTCACTAGAGGCTTCTCCCGCGAGCGCAGAATCATACGGTGGGTAAACAAATTACTGTTGGGCAATTGATAGAAAAACAAATAATTATGACGGATTCATGGCAATGATCTTGTATATAGGCATCATGTCCGAGACAAGTAGACCGACTCCTACCTGCATCTACTACTATTACTCCACTCATCGACCGCTATCCAGCATGCATCTAGAGTATTAAGTTAATAAAAACAGAGTAACACCTTAAGCAAGATGACATGATGTAGAGAAGCAAATTCAAGCAATATGAATAAACCCCATCTTTCTATCCTTAATCGCAACAATACAAATACGCATCATGTCCCTTTCTATCACTGGGATTGAGCACCGCAAGATTGAACCCATCACAAAGCACCTCTCCCATTGCAAGATAAACCAATCTAGTTGGCCAAACCAAATCGATAGATCAGAGAGAAATACAAAGCTATATTTAATCATGCATAAAAGATTTCAGAGAAGACTCAAATATTTCTCATGAATAATCTGATCATAAACTCACAATTCATCGGATCCCAACAAACACACCGCAAAAGAAGATTACATCGGATAGAACTCCGAGAACATCAAGGAGAACATGGTATTGAAGATCAAAGAGAGATAAGAAGCCATCTAGCTACTAGCTATGGACCCGTAGGTCTATGGTAAACTACTCACACCTCATCGAAGAGGCAGCAAGGTTGATGTAGAAGCCCTCCGTGATCGATTCCCCCTCCGGCAGAGTACCGGAAAAGGCCTCCAGATGGGATCATGGAAGAATAGAGGCTTGCGGCGGTGGAAAGGTTTTCTCTTCTGGCTCCCAGATGGTTTATGAATATTTGTGAATTTATAGGAGTGGAATTAGGTCAAACGGAGCCATGAGGGCCCCACAAGGCATTGATACATCTCCAATGTATCTATAATTTATGAAGTATTCATGCCATATTTATAACAATTCTATATGGTTTTGGTATGATTTGATTAGAACTAACCCGGACTGACGCTATTTTTAGCAGAACTACCATGGTGTTGTTTTTTGTGCAGAAATAAAAGTTCTCCAAATGCAGCGAAACTTTTTGACGATTTTTTTGGAACAAAAGAGAACCAGGAAGCTTCGTGGGAGGACCAAAAGAGCCACGAGGTGCCCACGAGGCACCAGGGCGCGCCAGGGGGGTATGGCACCGTGGTGCATCATGGGCCCATCTTTGCCACTGCCAAAAAACCATATAAATAGACAAACCCCCAGAAATAACCTAGAACTAGGACTTCACCACTGCAAGCCTCTGTACCTCCATGATCTCATCTAAAGCCCTTTTTCGGCACCCTGCCGGAGGGGGGAATCATCACCGGAGGCCATCTTCATCATCTCGGCGGTCTTCATGATGAGGAGGGAGTAGTTCACCCTCAGGGCTGAGGGTTTGTACCAGTAGCTACGTGTTTTATCTCTCTCTCTCTCTCTCATGTTCTTGATTTGGCATGATCTTGATGTACCGTGAGCTTTGTTAATATAGTTGGATCATATGGTGTTTTTCCCCTCTCTATCTTTTTGTGATGAATTGAGTTTTTACCTTTGAGGTTTCACTATTATCGGATTGAATATTTTGGATTTGAGAACACTTGATGTATATCTTGCATATGGATACCCATGGTGACAATGGGGTATTTGTCGATGTGTAAAACATGGGGTATTTTATCCCTTGACTTATGCACAGACGGTGGCAGCCTCATGGCCGGCCAAGCCTTGCCGGGGACTGCCAAGACCAATATTCAAGGCCCAATTGTGGAAGCTCAAGACGAAGCATCAACAAACACTCGACTGCTACCGAAGACAAGAGCACTCCTTGCCGGCAAGCCTAGACCAGCAAGGTGAAGATCCGGCAAGCTCCGTGCCGGCAAGCTTGAGCCAGCTCCCCCGCGCTCCACCTCACTGCACAGGTGTTCGCCATTAGGCGAGGTGTCGACCATGCAGGGTGGTTGGTGAGGCCTGTTGGACACGTGGCTGCTCACCGGGACAAGATTTGCCTCTAATGACACCTGTCCAGGAGGCGTGTCATGATTATACGAGGTAGCTGGGCAAGCGGTGCAGAAACCTTGCCGGAACTACCTCTCCACGCGACACCTAATGGTGCATTTAATGCTTTTATCCTAAACCGGCAGAGTTAGGTATGATAGCACTGTTTGCTATCTGGTCATTATGTAATTACTGTTTTGCCACTGTGGTAACCCCTTAAGCTATAAAAGGAGGACCAAGGCAACAGTAGAAAGGATTCGGACCATCTTTTAAACACAAGGACATCCTGTGTAGCTGCTCTCTCCGCACCTTGCCGGGAGAAGCACTCCTTGTACTGTGTTTCGGCCCTCTGGCGAACGGAGCCACGATGGCGTGGGCGGAGCAGACGGACTCCCTCTTCCTCCTCCTCCTCGCCGCGCAAGTGAACATAGCCACCGGAGCACCAGTGACCAGGCTGGTGCGAGCCGAGATCCCACTGTAGCGACGTCCAAGGATGCTACCTCAGGACAAACACTGTGCCCCTCGTTCAACGGGCACGGTACGGTTCCGAGCGGCGCCAACGACCCCGGGTAGCAGCGACCTCACGGCAAGACACCTGTGGATCAGACCCAAGATCCTCAGGCACCACCTCCGCCATGGCGATCCATGGCTAGTCATGCACTGCGGCAGCAAGGCCACGATGGCGCTCCTACTGGCTCTGCCAGAAGTAGAGCGACGTCGCGTTCTTCATTCCCGGCCATGCCAGCCACAGTGGCAGAAGCAATGGCACGGGCCCAGATGTTGCTGACCTTTCCCTCAGCGGCAAAGAAGATGGATGAGTGGAGAGCCACCAGCCAAAGCTTGATTGGATTTGCTGATGCCAGGAAATCGTAGCAAACGGAACCCTCACGGCATCCGCAAGCAGCACTGGCATCTCCAGCTGGCGGCCGCGCTGAAGGCACCACGCTAATAGTGCAATCCCCACCACGGCAGCCACCTCAACCGCAGCAACACCAACAGCCACGACAAGCCCAGCTACCCCTTGGACCTGACAAGATGTCGATAGCCTCTTCGGATCCATGGGCGCAGCAAGATCAGCGGCAAGTGTTGCGAGACAGGCAGGCAGAAGACGCCCGCAACACCATCGAATGGCGTCGCGAGGCGCACCGTCAATCCGAGGCGCGCAACGGTCCCATCGTTAATGAGCCTGCGCCAGAGGTTGGCAGATACCTGCCTTACGAGGTTGGGTGCCCTGCCTTCACTCGTGAGCTGCGGCAAGTCCGATGGCCGTCCGTTCGAGCCTTCAAACCAGAAGTGCCAGAAAAGTATGACGGCAAGCTGAACCCGGCAGAGTTTCTGGGCATCTACACGATTGCCATACAAGCTACTAGAGGAAGAGATGAAAAGATCCTCGCCAACTACTTTCCGTTGGTACTAAAGCCCAACATGAGGTCTTGGCTGATGAACTTGCTGGAAAACTCCATCTCTTCGTGGTCAGATCTCTGCAATGAGTTCGTTGGTGCCTTTATCGGAGGCCAAAAGGCTCCTGGACAGCCCAGCGATCTGTAGGTGATCCCACAAAGGGATGGTGAAACTTTGCGCAAATACATCCAAATATTCAGCCGTGTACACTGCAGCATTCCAGATGTGCACCCCACAGCCGTCATTGCTGCCTTTCATACGAATGTGCGCAACCGAAGGATGTGGGAGAAAATGCACGTCAAGCTGCCCAAGATCGTCAACGAGCTCTACACGTTGGCGGACAAGTGTGCACGTGCTGAGGAAGGAAGAAGACTTCCCGGGGAGGACGCTGGCACCCAGGTAGATTCTGAGGATGATGATGCTGCCACCCCAAGGAAGAAGGGCCGAAAGCGCAACAGGAAGCGCAAAGGCAAGATTGTGATGGCCGTCAAAGGCTCCGGCAACTCTGAGTCTGCCAAGAAAGCCAAGACTAAGAACTCTGGCAAGGAGGCTGCTATATGCGCCGCTTGCCAGGAGGCGGCAGCAGACGAGAAGGCCGGCAAGTCTGATGGGCCGTACTGCAAGATTCACCGCACCAAAGGCCATGATCTCCAAGAGTGCCGACAAGTCGAGCACCTTGTTGAGAAGCAGAAAGTCGAATATGAGATGCGTGACAAGGAGAAGGGCCAAGATGGCACTGGTGGATTCGGCAAGAAGGGCCGAGGTGGCCGGGGAGGCCGCCGCGGCAAGGCCAAGCAGCAGAAAGAAAAATCTACTAGAGGCCGTGAAAAGAAAGAGGAAGATGATGGGAGTGACGAAGAGGATGATGATGAAACTAGCGAACAGGAATTTCAGAAGGCAACTGAGGCCATGTGCGTCGACGGAGGCACATCTTTGCACTCCTCTTACCGCCAGCTTAAACAGTGGGCTCGTGAGGTTAACGCGGTGGAACCAGCAATGGGCTCTCAGAAGCCACTCAAGTGGTCACACACGCCTATCATCTTTGATGTCAAGGATCACCCTAATCGCATAACCGCGGTCGGGTGTTTGCCATTGTTGGTTTCACCAAGATTCGCAACCTCCAAGTAACAAAGATGTTACACTACAAGAAATATGCCAACTTGTGACCTTCTGTCAGTGACCCTGGAAGAAATGGTCATAAATCTATGACCATTTGAGACCAATTGGTCGTAAGTTGTTCGGGGGGCTCCAAACCCTAAACCATAACGACCATTTTGGTCAGAAAGGTCGTAATTTCCTTACACGAAATGGTCGTAAAGCAGACAGCACTGGACTGCTGCCTTATTTCTAGCTGATCACGACCACTATAGATGGTCATAACCTTGTAAATTGTGGTGCATTGCTATGACTAGGCGCCACCTCATCAGTTTTGCCTGTGTCATGTCCATGTGTCAATTTTTGCCCTAGGTTGTGAACCAGCCTACATTTTTGTCATTCCCAAAATTCCCAAAAAATTCTTATAAATTCTTTGGATCATATCTTCCTCAAATATGTCAAAAACCTTCCTTGCCTAGTTCAAAAATAATTCAGGAATATTCATTCTCCTATTCTGTTCAGAACAACACTTTGTGAAGGAAGTGCTATTTATATTTTCTTGATTGCCCTCAAAATTTTTGGGTAGTCTTTCCTATCCAAATCATTGCCTCATGACAAAATTCATCTCCATTTGCCTAGTAAATCTTCCTTAGCAAATTTCCAAACTTTCTATTCAGCTAGAAGCTTTGTGAAGGAAGTACTAGCTAGGCATATCCTAATGTGTTGAATTTTTGCCATAACTTCTATATGCCCAAATCATAGCTCTCCACAAAATTTGAGCCCAATATAACAATCCATGTGGGCTCACCATCCAATCTTTGTTTCTAGTAATATTTTTAGTTTGTGAATCAACTATATTTTATATTGCTTTATAATTCCTGAAAATTTACCAGGACATGACCCTGGCCATAGAACCTTCCTCCACCAAATTTTAGCTCATTTAATTTAGCCAATTTCCCTCAATATTGTTCCCAATTTTCTATTCAGTGGAGAGCATTGTGAAGGAAGTACCATTTTTATTTATCCAAATGGTATGAAATTTGACAGTGCCTTCATATGCCCAAATTATCATCCTCCTCCAAATTGCAGCTCAATGCAATCATCTATGTGAGCCCAGCTTCAATTTCTATTTTCTGGCCAGATTGGCACATTGCAAAGCAAGTGCTATTTAGACCCCTCCTATTGCACTCAAATTTTTTGGGCACTCTTCCAAATCCAAATCATTGCCACATGCCAATATTCAGCTCCATAGTATTCACATAAGCAAACAATTCTAGCAATCAATACTAACAATCATAATAGCACTCAATAAAAGCAACAAATAAATCAATAAATAAATCAATAAGAAAATCCAAAGAGATATTCCAAAAAGAAAATTAACTAAAGAAAACTACTAATAAAACTCTATGACTTTGCCACTATCAACAAAAATAGTTTTGTCCCTAATAAAACCTAACAAAAATAGTTTTAAACTAAACTAAAAATAAACTACTAAATGCTACTGGCTAGAAAAATCAATAAAAAAATAGTAGCAAAAAGAATCAATTAAAAATATATTATAAAACTCAGGATATGGCCAAAATAGTGTTTTGAACAAATTTCATCAAATTCAAATTTAAAAACTTCAAATTTGAAATACAATTGCACAAACAGAAACTTTATAAAATTATTGACCTAATTCAAAAAGAATCACTCAAAAAGGAATTAAAACATAAAAGATATAAAGAAATTAAAAACAGAAACAATTCTGAAAGAGAAAAAAAAGAAAAAAAAAAGGCTAAGCATCGGACAGGGGTATACGTGGCGTCTTCTGATTGGCTGGGGCGTGTGCGCGTTGGAACTAAACGAGCGGGCGGCTAGTTTCAAGTAGAAAATTTTTCGGCCAAAATAAAAAAAAACGTGGTCTAATCTTACGCGTCCGATGCAGATCTAACGGTGGTGGATGTCGCCGTCGAGAGAAAGAGGGGCGGGTGGCCGGAGGCTTACAGAGGGGGTCATCGACGGCGACTAGGGTGGTGCGGTAGTCGACGTGGAGCTCGCTCCGGTGGTCTTTAGGGGCGGGGAAGCGGGCGAGGCAACGCAGGCGAGCACGGGGAGTCCAGCGGTGGTCGTTGATGAGCTTGGGGACGACGGAGGTTGACGGCGGCAAGCTCGGGGCAGACATGGAGCTCGGTGAGGTCTGGTGTGGCGCTCCTGGTGGCTTCTGGCGACGTCGAGGGGCTCCAGGCGATGCAGGGGCTCTCGGCGAGCACGTAGGTGGCGTCAGGGGGCGGCGAGGTGGTCGGGAGTGTGGGCTAGGGCGACAATGGCGTGGCGGCAGAGAGCTTCTCCGGCGAGCTCGAGTGGGCGGTGCAGGGGGTTTTCGGGGTCGGGAAAGGGCAGAAAGAGACAAGGGGCACCAGGGATTTATAGTGGTGCCCTTCGTGAGGAATGGGGCTAGGTATAATAGGCAGGGGATCGCGGCGGCGATCGGATCCGGCGAGGAAAGGAAGGAGGGAGATGACCGCGCGATTCGGGGGATCGGACGGGGTGGGTCCCGCGCATCAGCGAGAGAGAGAGGGGAAACAGATCGGGTGGGCGATCCGAAGGCGATTCGGTGCGGGTGCGCTCTGGAGCAGGTCGTGGGCTGGGGAAAAGAGGGAGAGAGAAAGAGCTGGGCCTGCTAGGATTCGGCCATTTTTCCCTTTTAAACAAAGACAGAAAGAAAAAAAATCAAATTAAACAAAAATAAAACAAATTTATATAGGCATATAATATATCAAAATGATCCGAAAAATAAATCCTAAAATATGAACATTTTTCCAGAGGCAAAATAAAATATTTTATAAAATAAGTTTTTAAAAAATTCAAATAAAATTCAAATTTGACTTTCTAATATTTTGGCATATTACTTCTCACTTTTTGAAGGGTCATTTCACCTACTCTCATACTTTTTGATCAAAGTATTTTTGTCAGGGATTTTTGAATATAAATTCAAATGCCATTTTGAAATGACCTACTACTTCTCACTCTATTTCCACAAATTGAAGAAGTCATATTATCTTCCCTTTTGAAAAATCCTTGAGTGGCATGAAGTTTCTGGTTTGAAAATATTTCAAATGAAATTCAAATCCCTTAGGCAACATTGATTTGGTCTAATTTTGCAACAAATATATGGTAGGTTCTTCACAAAAAAACTCATTTTGGGCACTCAAAAAATGAAAAATGAAATTTTTGTCCAAAGAAAATGAAAACTTCCTTAGGAAACATTGTTTGCCATTCCAAGATGCACCCTTGTGCAAAATATGAGATCATTTGAACAAATTATGCCATGAATGTGGCCATAAGATTGATCATTTGGCTTGAAAGCCATGAATCTTCAAACATGATAGCTCATTTCTGAGAACGCTTTTTTAAAATAATTGTCGTATTACAAGTTTATTATTTTTTCTGGAAACTAGGTCACATATAATCACACAATGCGAAGGTTTTCAATTTTTTTGATTTTTTTTGAATTTCTTGTGCCCGTTTCAAAATGCGGTCAAAACGACGGGCATGACCGTTCATAGCTAGGGGTTGAATCTTGCAAAACTTTTGGAGTTTCTCTGATTAAATAGATACTTATGTACCTAGAAATGATTTTTGGAAAAAATAAAGAGCAAACTATAAGGCAGCTGCAGTTCAAATTTGACCCGCTTCCAACTGAATCAGCGAAAATTTGTCTTTTTCACGAGAAGTGGATCAAAGCTTTTGACACGCAAAAATTTGGTCAATTGTATAATAAATATGGCCTAATATTTTATAAAATTGATTTGGTCTAATTTTGCAACAAATATATGGTAGGTCCTTCACAAAAAAACTCATTTTGGGCACTCGAAAAATGGAAAATGAATTTTTCGTGAAAAGAAAATGAAAACTTCCTTAGGCAACATTGTTTTCCATTCCAAGATGCACCCTTGTGCACAATATGAGATCATTTGAACAAACTATGCCATGAATGTGGCCATAAGATTGATCATTTGGCTTGAAAGCCATGAATCTTCACACATGATAGCTCATTTTTTAGAACACTTTTTTAAAATAATTGCCGTATTACAAGTTTATTATTTTTTCTGGTAACTTGGTCACATATAATGACACAATGCGAGGGTTTTTAATTTTTTTTGATTTTTTTTGAATTTCTTGTGCCCGTTTCAAAATATGGTCAAAACGACGGGCATGACCGTTCGTAGCTAGGGGTTGAATCTTGCAAAACTTTCGGAGTTTCTCTTAGTAAACAGATACTTATGTACCTAGAAATGATTTTTGGAAAAAATAAAGAGCAAACTATAAGGCAGCTGCAGTTCAAATTTGACCCGCTTCCAGCTGAATCAGCGAAAATTTGTCTTTTTCACGAGAAGTGGATCAAAGCTTTTGACACGCAACCATTTGGTAAATTATATATTAAATATGGCCTAATATTTTAGAAAATTTATTTGGTCTAATTTTGCAACAAATATATGGTAGATCCTTCACAAAAAAACTCATTTTGGGGACTCAAAAAATGGAAAATGAATTTTTCGTGAAAAGAAAATGAAAAATTTCTTAGGAACATTGTTTGCCATTCCAAGATGCACCCATGTGCACAATATGAGATCATTTGAACAAACTATGCCATGAATGTGGCCATAAGATTGATCATTTGGCTTGAAAGCCATGAATCTTCACACATGATAGCTCATTTCTGAGAACACTTTTTTCAAATAATTGCCGTATTACAATTTTATTATTTTTTCTGGAAACTAGGTCACATATAATGACAAAATGCGAAGGTTTTCAATTTTTTTGATTCTTTTTTGAATTTCTTGTGCTCGTTTCAAAATGCGGTCAAAACGACGGGCATGACCGTTCCTAGCTAGTGGTTGAATCTTGGAAAACTTTTGGTGTTTCTCTGATTAAATAGATACTTTTGTACCTAGAAATGATTTTTGGAAAAAATCATGAGCAAACTATGAGGCAGCTGCAGTTCAAATTTGACCCGCTTCCAGCTGAATTAGCGGAAATTTGTCTTTTTCACGAGAGGTGGATCAAAGCTTTTGATACCCAACCATTTGGTCAATTGTACATTAAATATGGCCTAATATTTTAGAAAATTGATTTGGTCCAATTTTGCAACAAATATATGGTAGGTCCTTCACAAAAAAACTCATTTTGGGCACTCGAAAAATGGAAAATAAAATTTTCATGCAAAGAAAATGAAAAATCACTTTAGCAACATTGTTTGCCATTCCAAGATGCGCACTTATGCAAAATGTGAGATCATTTGGACAAACTTTGTCATGAATTTTGACATAACATTGGCCATTTGCCTTATAAGAGAAACAAAAGAAAAAAAACTACATAAGCTTAATTCTGATTGGTGGAATCACTTGTGGCTTGGATCGATGACATGGCAAACATCAGTCCATCCATCCGTCCATCCAACCCACGGCAGAAAAACCCCCTCTCTCTCGTGAACCCCACCCAATCCCTCGTGCCCTCCTCTCTCTCGCGCGAACCCTAGCGCTGCACTCCTCCCTTGCTGCCGCCACCTCCGGCGCCCGATCCTGGTGACCTCAGGCGGGAATCCTGTCGTCCTCCTCTCACCCCCACCGTCGTCGATCCTTCCCCGGCCACCGCACTATACCATACCTCTCCCTCTCTCCCATGGCGCCAGATCGAGCCAACGAGGTCAGTCCACGACCAGATCCGCCACGGCCACAGCGGGCCTTCCGGATCCGCGCCGTCGTCGAGCTGGATCCGTGCCTCATCACGTGGCCTCGTCTGCCTCCGCGGCTGCACCACGGGCTTCTACTACGTCGCCAACCCGCTCACCTTCCGCCACGTGCGCCTCCCGTACCAGAACCGCGACCACCGGCTCGACGCCAACCCGGCCATCGTCATCGCCTTCGAGGACGACGAGGACGCCGTAGGCGCCATCGGCCTCGGCGGCGGCTTCCACCACTACCATGTCGTCGTCACCTACCAGGTCCACGATGGTGTCTGGGCCGTCGAGTCCTTCTCCACCCGCACCTGGGACTGGCGCGTCAGCGCCGACATCTACGCCCTCGAGATAGTCGTCGCCCTGTCCGGGGTCGGCGCGCGCGGCCGCGCCTTCTTTCGCACCACCATCGGCCACATCCTCTGCTACACCCCAGAGATGGGCTGCGTCGACCTCAATAGTTTCCGGTCGAATCAAAGCCAAGGCTTTCTCGTCCACCTCAAGGTATGCGAATTTCAGACCCCGCTCCTCCATTTTGCTTTTGATGATCTGTTCTAGACGATGTTGTACCGTAGTCAGTTGTCGCAAAATCCCTCTCGATTATGCCTGGATTGTCGGGTAGATCTGCCAAGTCAAGATGCGATTGATCTTGATTTTGTTAGTCTAGTCTATCTAGGTGCGTAGTTGATTCCGCTCGTTCCATGTTAGTGCTAGTTCGAGACGATATTGTTGATCGATTGCTGTTGATTTGTCTCCGTTGACGTGAAATCCCTCACAGTTATGCCTGGATTATCTGGTAGATCTGCGGATTTGAGATGCAACTGATGTAACACCCCAATTTTTGGCCCTTTCTTTTTTTTCTTTTGGTTTATTTGGTTTTTGCTTTGGTTTTCTTTTTGGAGCAGTTCTTTGGACTTGAGACCTGGGAGATCATCATTTCTTCCCCTCCCAAGTGGGGGGGGGGGGGGGGGGGGGGGGGGGGGGGGGGGGGGGGGGGGGGGGGGGGGGGGGGGGGGGGGGGGGGGGGGGGGGGGGGGGGGGGGGGGGGGGG
Source organism: Thinopyrum obtusiflorum (assembly GCA_036873465.1). Classification (NCBI taxonomy): domain Eukaryota; kingdom Viridiplantae; phylum Streptophyta; class Magnoliopsida; order Poales; family Poaceae; genus Thinopyrum; species Thinopyrum obtusiflorum. The sequence goes on along the minus strand of JAAAWM010011935.1, from coordinate 12,195 downwards.
GGGGGGGGGGGGGGGGGGGGGGGGGGGGGGGGGGGGGGGGGGGGGGGGGGGGGGGGGGGGGGGGGGGGGGGGGGGGGGGGGGGGGGGGGGGGGGGGGGGGGGGGGGGGGGGGGGGGGGGGGGGGGGGGGGGGGGGGGGGGGGGGGGGGGGGGGGGGGGGGGGGGGGGGGGGGGGGGGGGGGGGGGGGGGGGGGGGGGGGGGGGGGGGGGGGGGGGGGGGGGGGGGGGGGGGGGGGGGGGGGGGGGGGGGGGGGGGGGGGGGGGGGGGGGGGGGGGGGGGGGGGGGGGGGGGGGGGGGGGGGGGGGGGGGGGGGGGGGGGGGGGGGGGGGGGGGGGGGGGGGGGGGGGGGGGGGGGGGGGGGGGGGGGGGGGGGGGGGGGGGGGGGGGGGGGGGGGGGGGGGGGGGGGGGGGGGGGGGGGGGGGGGGGGGGGGGGGGGGGGGGGGGGGGGGGGGGGGGGGGGGGGGGGGGGGGGGGGGGGGGGGGGGGGGGGGGGGGGGGGGGGGGGGGGGGGGGGGGGGGGGGGGGGGGGGGGGGGGGGGGGGGGGGGGGGGGGGGGGGGGGGGGGGGGGGGGGGGGGGGGGGGGGGGGGGGGGGCAGAAATGCAGTTGCAAAGCATCCACCCTCAAACCTTGTTCTAACCATCTCAAAATTTCCAGGACGGTAGTTCTTCCTAACCTAAAACCCTGAGACATCCCCTCAGGTCCTATGGTCAAGTAACTTGACCACAACATCTAACTCTAGTTGACTACAGCAACATTCATCTGATGCATCCCATCTCCTCAAAGTAGATTTGATCGATCCATCACTTCAAGGGAGCTGTAGGATGGATGAAAAACCTTGGGGACACGGTTTTCTTGGCCAACATGCCCTCTTCGTGGCCATGCACGCGGTGACCACACTGTTGGCATGCGTATGCGCGTGCTCTGCGTGCTGGTGTCGCGCTTTGCGTGTCGCCTAGCGTCGGGCTTCGCCTTCCCGGCCGCGCCCGCATGTCCTCTGGTACCGCCCACCCTCCTCCTTCTCCCATGTCGCCCTATGGACCCCTCCCTCCCTCCAGAAACCTCCTCGCCGGCGCCAGCCGTCGCGCCCGTGGATACACTGAGTGCCGCATGGCCTGTCGCCGCTATCCTCGCCTGTCCGCACCCTCCTGACCCTGGCGTCACGTGCGCATCCCCCTGCTATCTCCCATCGCCTCTTGGGCCCACGCATGCCCGGCCTCGCCGGAGGAATCTCTCGGGCGCCCGTGGCGGCACCCGAGCCCGAGCATCTTCTTCCGCCTACTTAAGCTCTCCCCGAGCTCGTAGCTCCACACCACTCGCCCTCCTCTTCACCCATTAGACCACCAGAGCCACCCAACCGAGCCCACGAGTCCTTCTTCTTCCTCTCCGGCCAAGCACTCGCCGCTCGGGTTCCACCTCGACCAGCCGTCTCCAGTGCCCCTCCGCCCTATGCAAAGCCGCCATCGAGCTCGTGGTGTTCTTTTGGTTCCCCCACAACCATCCATTACCCGAATTACTGCCGAAATCTTCGATCTCGCCGGTGCCAGAAGCTCGTCGCCGCCGGAGATCTCAGTTCCGACGTCGTTTAGCCACTATTCGTTGTGCCACGGGTACGAGCAGCTCCGCTGCAGTCCTCCCGATCCATCCTCGTCATCGCCCTGCTGCGCCGCGGTCTCCTCGCCGGCCAGCCGACGCCGGTGAGCCTGTCGTGCCCTGCCTCTCCCTCTCTCTCTTGTAAACGCACCAGTAGGTCCCACCCGTCAGCCACTAGGCCAGCTCCCGAATCATTTTCAAGTGAAAACGTATTCGGGGAAGGCGCCTTCGACGTCAGCCCCTCTGGGTATTTTTCAGAAAATTCAGTTTTAATTCATTTTAATCCAGTTTGACCAGGACTTTGACCATGAATATCTCCTAAACTACAAGTCCAAATGAACTGATTCTTTTTGCGCTATTTTTCTTTTGAGCTCCTCTATTTTCTGGTAGAGTTTGTTATTTTTCTCTTCTGTCTAGACTTTTTGGACAGAAGTATTTGCTTTATGTGATATTCATAAATGCTTGCAAAAATGTTTCCAGAGTGCTTGTGGTGTGTTGGTGAAGACCAGAAGCTCTTCCCCTCTCTTGTGGAGCAAGGCAAGCCACACCCTCCATTTGCATGATTGCAATGCAATGTCATGGTCAAATTGAATTAAATTGGTTTAATATTGCATTATTTAGATATGATTTATTTAGGGCATTATGATTGGATAATATGTGAGTTTGTTACTACCATGATGATGCTTGGATTCCTAGGACTAATATTGTGAAGTTTAAGGATGGCATGTTACTTCGGAATTGCTAGTAGTAGTAGTCATGCTTTATTTATGATCATTTTTAAATATGATGCTCTCGGAGTTCATACCAATATTCTGGGTATCTTATACTTTGGATTTTGGATGGATATTGCTATGATTTGAATCACAGGTTCATATGTAACATTGGAATAACCGGTCTATCATAGATTTACCTTGGGGATAAATTCTGTCATTTCGTTGGTCAGGTGACACCGAATCGAGCTAACCAGTGCAGCCACACTTGCCTTATGGGGGCCCCTGATTTGGTCTATTGTCATGCCTCTCACCGGTGCCTCCAACTAGGGAAGGTTATGTGCTCGCGCTGCCCTGGCCCGGTAGGCGGTCATGACGTTGTGTGCCCAGGTTGTGTTGTACCCGGGTGTCCCCATTTGGGACAAGTTTGTTTATGTTGGCCACGATGGTGGCAGCCACAGAGGTGGCGGATGTCATGAGTTGACATCAGGGGCCACCCAGGACATAGCCCAAAGGGGAGTTTGTCGGGAGTGGCCGGGAGAGTGTCATGCAATAGATTGGTTTTGTCGAAATGTCGTTGGTCCGCCCGAATGGGAGCATGAGGCCATGATTTTCGTGGTGTGGGTACAGTGTACTAACCTCTGCAGAGTGTATAAACTATCGATAGCTGCATCCTCGGTCATGGACACAGTTCGTTGTAGGTCACACCGTTTGATCAACACTCACAATGACGGAATGACTTATATCATGATTGTATGTGGATAAGTAACAGGTTGGCAGGATACCGATAATGAGGTTGGGATGATCTTGAGGATGGTCATTCAGGGTGTGATGTGATCACGCGATGATCACGAGGATGTATTGATCACGAGGTGATCAAGTTGATATGTTGCTTGGCCGGGTAGCCGAGAGAGATGGTTTCTTGTGACTCAAAATGATGCTTCATCAGTGATTCTAGTCTTACAATTTTACTTTGAGTAATTTTTACTTCCACATCATAGTAGTTGGTAATAAGTTAACTTGTTAATGCTATGTTGTTGTTTTGCCTTGATGCTTTTGGTTGTTGTGAGCTTGCGAGTACATTCAAAGTACTCACCTGGCGTGTCATGCCAGATTGCAGGTGATGCGGTGCTTGATTGCTTGTTGAGGATCTCGTTCGTGCGAGCTAGACTGTGTCCCAGCCAGAGTCCCAGCGGAGTGGAGTTCACCACCGTCGTCGTCATCCCACTGCTACGAGTTGTCCCACTTCTAGCATAGAGCTACCTCAGTAGGCATAGCATCGCCGTGCCATTGTAATCCATTGTTAGAGCAAACCTTTGTACCTTTATCCTTTGTAATAAAGCTTATTTGTTCTATGCCAAGCAGTGCCGTATTCCAGAAGACATTTCTGGGCTGGAATACGAGGCATTCTGGTCCCTCTGAGCCGGGGTGCCACAACTGTTGGTATCAGAGCAGGTCTGGCTGTAGGACGCCCTAGTCAACGCGAGCGTTAGAAACCGGTAGTATAGAGTCCTGGTTGTTGGTTGCATTTGGTTGCTGCACTTGGTTGTTGCATGGCGTGCATATAGGTTCTGTCTTTCTTCTGACCATCTATTCCATGAGTGTAGATGGCCGCCCTTCCTATTGAGTTCAACGCAGCCCCTGCGCCGCTCAACTTCGCATCCCTACTTCACGATGCATGGCATAGTCTCTATCCCAATGGAGAAATGCCACGGTGCCAAGTTTTTGAGATGCAACTTGGAGGCGGATTACTGGAGTATTATGCCCATGTTTTTCTGGAAGCCAAGATCCCTATCGGAAGATGTACCTATAGATTCCATGGCAGATATGGTGCTACTCCAGATCGCGTAGTTCAACTCGCAGCCCTGGCAGGAATCACGGGTCTTCATCATCAAGAACTGGTGATGCAAGGAAACCGTGCTTACTCCTACTACCCTACCCTAGCCGAGAACCCCAGGCGAATCAGGTTCCCCTCCACTCGCCCTGATGATGATGTGGCCATTCCGTCCATGTCTCGCTTCATGGCAGCCGAGTTTATGCTGATTGCGGAGTTAGTTCGAGACGCGACCTGGGCCAGGAGATTGCTCGGTGCTGCAATGGCTCCGCGCCCATTGCCGCCTTCGACCTCTGCACCTCCTGCCTCTACGGCTTCACCCACTCCTCCACCAGCTGCTTCGTCAGCTACCTAGCTTTAGTTCATTCGTAGTGCAGTAGTATCCATATAGCTCATGTTGCATCAGTTGTAGTAGCATGCATGGTGTGATGTGTATTGAGTAGTAGTGAATGCAGTATCGCTTATGAATGCTTGTATGCCTGTTATGTGCTGTTATTCGATTGAGTTGCTTTCTTTGTTGTTTCTTTTGGGCCTTTGGTGTTACCCTATTCTTCCCCTTATGAAAGTTGCTCATCAATCACCTTCGGAACCGGAGAAGCAATGAGGATCTCAGTTATTTGGAAGCCCCGCTAAACAATATGGCACTCTTAGTGGCTGCATTACATTGAAAATATAAATGATAGCCTGGATTTATCAGTGTCAAGTTTATCTCAGTTGCACAACCTTTACAAGCAGTAAGGACCAAGCCAGCAGGAAGAAAAGTTAGGCACGAGATCAACAGTATGTTTTCCATCAAAAGTATAAATATATATGAAGTTTGTTTTAGCCAACGAGCGGAATTGGAGAAATGTTATCCTACGCAAGAAAGACAGAAGGGGTTATGAGATCAGTCCTCAGCAAGAAAGACAGTCAGGCAATTCTTTCATATACATAACCAGCATCAACAATGTTATGGGTATACATCATTTTGCCTCAGATGACAGTATGAAGCCTCTGGTATAAGGAGCTCAGCCTCCACTCGCATAGCACTGAAAGAAACGTATGGTGCAAGGCTCCTCAAGTCTTCTCGGTGCAACCCATAAACAGTTTCCTGCCCAAAATGCCTAGTCTCCCACCACGAGATATCCTGATGCAAGCTTCTGGTATAAGGAAATGGATCTTTCCCGATAAGCAACCTAAGGAAAAGCTTCTCAGGCACGGAACCCATCCTTCTCCAGCACGCTACCTCGACTAAAGCTTCAAGAGAAGGCACCCAACCTTCTTCAGCAAACAACATAGTTTTCTCCAGTATGGCACTACACACAGTCATCAGTACTGCTACAAGATATTACACTGTAAATTGACAGTATAAAGCCACTTCAGAATTTGGTTCGCAACAACATTGTTAGAAGTCAGTCAGGACATATGTCTGCTCCGAAAACCTTGTATAACTCCAGATTTCTGAATAAATGGGGAAACGTGCCCCATGCAAGTCACTTATACGAGGATACCACTCTGTTCACATACATCTACTAAAAGGAGGTCAGGATGCAACAACTCTATAATTCGTGACCGAAGAAGCCAAGTCAGATGTACATCTCATGAGAATCAACAAATGGTGAAGCAGACAAGAGTGAAACAACAGTGTTGACATCAACTACCAAGGTCAGCTTCTCATCACCAGAAAGGGTGGTATCACAGACTCTTGTTACAGTCTTGTCTGATCAGCTCAAATAACGCCCTCTGTACCAACTATATGGTATGAGAACTCATTTATGTAAGACACAAGGGATGCTAATGGAATATTGCATCAACAACAACTATGATCACAAGAAGAACTGAGGATAAATAACTAAGGCCAAGCCTTTCCTGCAATGGATTCAAATAAAGAAAATACTGGCAGTCAAGGAATAAGGCTAACAACAACAGCATGCTAATTCTTGCACGACCGACAAGATCCGGATATCCACGTCAGATGGAGGCCATAAAAATCAACATGGACATACACCCAGAGGTCTACCATGCTCCATAAGGGCCTCACGTCACGATAACTGGTTTGTTCGATTACAAATGGTTAGACGGGTCAGAGTGCAATCCATCTCATCAGATGCAAGGTTCCTTCGTCACTTCAGCATGTTGGCCTCAGCGACCGTGTTGCAATACTCCATGACCTATTAACACCGATGGCAATACCGACAGCATGGGTAAGTCAAAAACCGAGCACACCGTTCAGCTCAGATGCTCTCACTGATGGAACCGAGTACAAGGACAACTTGTCATGAGGAATATTCTCCCGGTGGTGCAACTGGCAGTCTAGACTCGAGATGCTACGATGAGAGATGACAAGCCCCAGAGGCAAAATCCCGATGCCGCGGTATCCTCCACGGGCAGTCGGACCTCGTTCAAAGAACAACTACGATTCTCAGCAAGGCAGACCATGAACTCATCCATGTCAGCATAAGGTTTGACATGTGAAGCAAGACCCGTCAGAGGTTCGAGTAAAGTGAAGCCAATCCTCTCAGAGGCAGAAAGTCCGATCACCGGAAATTCTAAGGGAACAATATACAAAGGAAAAAGGACGCCCGAGTTGGAAATGGTTTCCTAAGTCATATTCAAATTTGTTCCCTGAGCAACCAAATCTCGAGGACGAGATTTTTGTAAGGGGGGTAGGTTTGTAGCACCCTGATTTTTGGCCCTTTCTTTTTTTTTCTTTTGGTTTATTTGGTTTTTGCTTTGGTTTTCTTTTTGGAGCAGTTCTTTGGACTTGAGACCTGGGAGATCATCATTTCTTCCCCTCCCAAGTGGTATTTCATCCTTGTATATTTTCCAAGATCATGAATATTTCCATTCTAACCCAATTCCAAAATTCTTTTCTTAGGGAATATTCCTTTTCTTATTAAAGGAATAATCCTGTTTGACCTAGGTTGTGAAGCAACCTATATTTCTGCCTTGTATTTAATTCCCATAAAATTCTCATAAATCATTTGGATTATATCTTCTCCAAATGTGCCAAGACCTTTCCTTGCCTAGTTCAAAAATAATTCAGGAATATTCAGTTTCAATTCTGCCCTGAGTAGCACTTTTGTGAAGGAAGTGCTATTTATCTTTTCTTGATTGCCCTCTAATTTTTTTTGCATCCTCTCATGCCCAAATCATGGTATTATGCCAAAATTCAGCTTTATTTGCCTAGCCAAACTCCCTGAGTAAAATTCCAAAACTTCTGTCCAGTGGAAACATTTGTGAAGGAAGTGCTAGCCAGGAATATTCAAATGAGCTGAAATTTTGCAAAATCATTCATATGCTCAAATCATTGCTTTCCACCAAATTTCCCCTCTATCCACTCATCTATGTGAGCTCAACATCAAATCTTTGTTTCTGGTGATATTTTCAGTTTGTGAGGCAACTAGTAATTTTATTGCTTCATTATTTCTGAAAATTTACCACAGACTTCTTACCCTTATAAAATATCACTCCACCAAATTTGAGCTCATGATATCAATCCAATAATTCCCAGTAATTTCTCTAAGTTTCTGGACAGAGAAAACCATTGCGAAGGAAGTGCCATCTTGGCTTGTCCAATTGGCATGAAATTTTTACAGTGGCTTCTTGTATCCAAATCATAACCCTATGCCACGTTTCAGCCCAAACCAAAACCCCATGTGAGTGCTACTTCCTGATCAAGTTTCTGGTCCAGAAATGCAGTTGCAAAGCATCCACCCTCAAACCTTGTTCTAACCATCTCAAAATTTCCAGGACGGTAGTTCTTCCTAACCTAAAACCCTGAGACATCCCCTCGGGTCCTATGGTCAAGTAACTTGACCACAACATCTAACTCTAGTTGACTACAGCAACATTCATCTGATGCATCCCATCTCCTCAAAGTAGATTTGATCGATCCATCACTTCAAGGGAGCTGTAGGATGGATGGACAACCCTGGGGACATGGTTTTCTTGGCCAACGTGCCCTCTTCGTGGCCATGCACGCGGTAACCACACTATTGGCATGTGTATGCGCGTGCTCTGCGTGCTGTCATCGCGCTCTGCGTGTCGCCTAGCATCGGGCTTCGCCTTCCCGGCCGCGCCTGCATGTCCTCTGGTGCCGCCCGCCCTCCTCCTTCTCCCACGTCGCCCTATGGACCCCTTCCTCCATCCAGAAACCTCCTCGCCGGTGCCAGCCGTCGCGCCCGTGGATACACCGAGCGCCGCATGGCCTGTCGCCGCTATCCTCGCCTGTCCGCACCCTCCTGACCCTGGCGTCATGTGCGCATCCCCCTACTCTCTCCCGTCGCCTCTTGGGCCCGCGCGTGCCCGGCCTCGCCGGAGGAATCTCTCGGGCGCCCGTGGCGGTACCCGAGCCTGAGCATCTTCTCCCGCCTACTTAAGCTCCCCCCGAGCTCGTAGCTCCACACCACTCACCCTCCTCTTCACCCATTAGACCACCAGAGCCACCCAACCGAGCCCGCAAGTCCTTCTTCTTCCTCTCCGGCCAAGCACTCGCCCTCAGGTTCCACCTCAACCAGCCGTCTCCAGTGCCCCTCCGCCCTATGCAAAGCCGCCATCGAGCTTGTGGTGTTCTTCTGGTTCCCCCCACAGCCATCCATTACCCGCATTACTGCCAGAATCTTCGATCTCACCGGCGCCAGAAGCTCGTCGCCGCCGGAGATCTCGGTTCCGACGTCATTCAGCCACTATTCATTGCACCACGGGTACGAGCAGCTCCGCTGCGGTCCTCCCGATCCATCCTCATCGTCGCCCTGCTGCGCCGTGGTCTCCTCGCCGGCCAGCCGACGCCGGTGAGCCCGTCGTGCCCTACCTCTCCGTCTCTCTCTTGTAAACGCGCCAATAGGTCCCACCCGTCAGCCACTAGGCCAGCTCCCGAATCGTTTTCAAGTGAAAACGTATTTGGGGAAGGCGCCTTCGACGTCAGCCCCTCTGGGTATTTTTTCAGAAAATTCAGTTTTAATTCATTTTAATCCAGTTTAACCAGGACTTTGACCATGAATATCTCCTAAACTACAAGTCCAAATGAACTGATTCTTTTTGCGCTATTTTTCTTTTGAGCTCCTCTATTTTCTGGTAGAGTTTGGTATTTTTCTCTTCAGTCTAGACTTTCTGGACAGAAGTATTTGCTTTATGTGATATTTATAAATGCTTGCAAAAATGTTTCCAGAGTGCTTGTGGTGTGTTGGTGAAGACCAGAAGCTCTTCCCCTCTCTTATGGAGCAAGGCAAGCCACACCCTCCATTTGCATGATTGCAATGCAATGTCATGGTCAAATTGAATTAAATTGGTTTAATATTGAATTATTTAGAAATGATTTATTTAGGGCATTATGATTGGATAATATGTGAGTTTGTTACTACCATGATGATGCTTGGATTCCTAGGACTAATATTGTGAAGTTTAAGGATGGCATGTTACTTCGGAATTGCTAGTAGTAGTAGTCATGCTTTATTTATGATCATTTTTAAATATGATGCTCTCGGAGTACATACCAATATTTTGGGTATCTTATACTTTGGATTTTGGATGGATATTGCTATGATTTGAATCACAGGTTCATATTTAACATTGGAATAACCGGTCTATCATAGATTTACCTTGGGGATAAATTTTGTCATTTCGTTGGTCAGGTGCCACCGAATCAAGCTAACCAGTGCAGCCACACTTGCCTTATGGGGGGGGGGCTGATTTGGTCTATTGTCATGCCTCTCGCCGGTGCCTCCAACTAGGGAAGGTTATGTGCTTGCGCTGCCCTGGCCCGGTAGGCGGTCATGACCTTGTGTGCCCAAGTTGTGTTGTACCCGGGTGTCCCCGTTTGGGACAAGTTTGTTTATGTTGGCCACGATGGTGGCAGCCACAGAGGTGGCGGATGTCATGAGTTGACATCAGGGGCCACCCAGGACATAGCCCAAAGGGGAGTTTGTCGGGAGTGGCCGGGAGAGTGTCATGCAATAGATTGGTTTTGTCGGAATGTTGTTGGTCCGCCCGAATGGGAGCACGAGGCCATGATTTCCGTGGTGTGGGTACAGTGTACTAACCTCTGCAGAGTGTATAAACTATTGATAGCCGCGTCCTCGGTCATGGACACAGTTCGTTGTAGGTCACACCGTTCGATCAACACTCACAATGACGGAATGACTTATATCATGATTGTATGTGGATAAGTAACAGGTTGGCAGGATACCGATAATGAGGTTGGGATGATCTTGAGGATGGTCATTCAGGGTGTGATGTGATCACGCGGTGATCATGAGGATGTATTAATCATGAGGTGATCAAGTTGATATGTTGCTTGGCCGGGTAGCCAAGAGAGAGATGGTTTTTCGTGACTCAAAATGATGCTTCGTCTGTGATTCTAGTCTTACAATTTTACTTTGAGTAATTTTTACTTCCACATCATAGTAGTTGGTAATAAGTTAACTTGTTAATGCTATGTTTTTGTCTTTCCTTGATGCTTTTGGTTGTTGTGAGCTTGCGAGTACATTCAAAGTACTCACCTGGCGTGTCATGCCAGATTGCAGGTGATGCGGTGCTTGATTGCTTGTAGAGGATCTCGTTCATGCGAGCTAGACTGTGTCCCAGCCAGAGTCCCTGCGGAGTGGAGTTCACCACCGTCGTCGTCATCCCGCTGCTAAGAGTTGTCTCGCTACTAGCATAGAGCTACCTCAGTAGGTGTAGCATCGTCGTGCCATTGTAATCCATTGTTAGAGCAAACCTTTGTACCTTTATCCTTTGTAATAAAGCTGATTTGTTCTATGCCAAGCAGTGCCGTATTCCAGAAGACATTTCTGGGCTGGAATACGAGGCGTTCCGGTCCCTCTGAGCCGGTTGATTCTGTTCATCTAGGTATGTGTAGTTGATTGATTCCGCTCGCTTCCTACTAAATCATTCAGACTTTGTGGTGTTCATGAGCCTTTTATGTTGCGCCTATGCTTGATCTATGAAGGGATACACCTGAAATTTCCTACGTATCTTAGTTGTTGGGCCTAGTAGTTGCGGGTCCGTTCTTGTGCATCAGTTCTGCTCTGTGAGTCAATTTGTTGCTTACAATACTACAATTGATTTAACAAGATTTTGTAGTTTGTTGTCAAAACTTCAAACGATCTGTACTTGCACACCGGTTCTGGTTTGAAAATCATCTGTATTCACCAGGATCTGTTAGCTTGTAGTCATACTTGATCATGAGTCTGTTAGCATGTAGTCAAACTTGAATATCAATCTGTATAGCTCTTTATAGTTCTTAATAGAAATTCTAGACTGTATAGCTCTTTAATGTTCTCTCCACTTATTTGTACAGCCAAGGATGCTTACTTAACTGTATAGCTCTTTATTGTTCTTTTCCAGGTATTCTATTTGTGCTCCATCCCAAAATCTATTGTGCACTGCCAAGTCCATGAGGAAAAGCGCTCACTGCTCGACCATTTCTTTACTGAACTAGGAGCAATAGAGGCAACATATTCGAAACAAGCTGAAGTCCTTTTGTTGGAATCGGGACTCCGGGGATCCAAGAAAAGGTTCAAACTCTGGGGTGTGCTCGCTGAACTCCACAACACCCTCGATCACTGCTCTCTAACCCACGGCGATGCTCTGGCATTCTCGAGCGAGAGGAAAGAGAGACGCAACACAACAGTTACCCAGGTTCGGGCCACCTTGCGGTGTAAAACCCTACTCCTGCTTTGTGGGTGGATTATCTCGCGAGGGAGGATGAGTATGTGAGTACAAGGGAGATGAACTGCCTCGGGCGGCTCTCCTGTGGATCGATTGATCCTTCTCTACGGTGGCCTTAGGCCTCTACTTATACCGGCCTCGGTCCTCTTCCCCCAAAACACTAGGCGGGAAGGGTTGCCACAACGGCCAAATTCGAAGGGGAACAGGAGTACAACTTATCCTGACTAAAGGTGGTCTTCATCTGCCAAAGCTTCTGTCCATGACGCGTGAGTGGGCTCAGCGATGACCTCCATCCTAGCAAGCCCTCTGTCTTGGTCTTGTTGCACTGGAGTGGAAACCTTTGGGGGATTCCTTGGGAACCCGCATTCGTCCTTGCCTCCTTAGCACCGAAGAGGAAACTGTCCTGGA